>AWOL01S0073495.1:20285-96600 GCA_000715115.1 Nicotiana otophora | reverse complement strand
TCCGGTGATCATTCTGTTGTAGTTCTTTATCTTGTATTCCCCCCGGATCTGGAGTCACAATTCACGAGCATTCTAGAATTTACTATAAGTAATAGTCTGAAAGAAATAAAACTGTCTTAATGAAAGGAAATAGTAGGACATAAAAAGATAGACAGGGACTTCAAGGTCTGTGAACGCCGACAGATCTACCTTGAGTCTCCGGACAGCGGACCAATAGCAAATCTCGATCAACCTCAGCCGATATCAAAATCTGCACAAAAAGTGCAGAGTGCAGCATCAGTACAACCGACCCCATGTACTAGTAAGTGTCGAGCCTAACCTCAACGAAGTAGTGACGAGGCTAAGGCAAGGCACCTACAATCAGCCTGTACAATTTAACAGTGTATACGCAAATAACAGAAATGAAGAACTAAACAGGAAATGTCGGGAGGGGAGACATACTGAGGGGAATACAAGATAAAGAACTACAACAAAATGCTCAGCAGAGCAGTCAATATACCATGAATCAACAGGAATAGTGAATACAGTAAAGAAAGAAAATGCACGACATCACCCTTCGTGCTTTTACTCTCAATCTCACCATAAAATTAATATAAATGGCACGGCATCACCCTTCGTGCTTTTACTCTCATATCATGGCACGACATCACCCTTCGTGCATTAACACTCATAAAATGGCACGACATTACCTTCGTGCATTAACACTCACAATATGGCACGGGATCACCCTTCGTGCATTAACACTCACAATATGGTACGACATCACTCTTCGTGCATTAACACTCACAATATGGCAGACATCACCCTTCATGCATTAACACTCTCCCTTACCATAATACAATGCATAAATAAAAACAGAGAGATAAAATAACAAGTACAAACCTGACTTCAACATTTGATTCCATAATATTAATCTCAACTTTGAAATAAAAACTCAATTATCACCAGAAAAATCCATAAACATAATAAGAACAATAATTTGGACAACACTAGTATAACATAGCAATTTGGCATAGGAATGAGACAATATCAGAAAAATAGAGAAACATGGAAAAATAGGTAAATTGGCGGCGCATAGGTACTCGTCACCTCACATATACGCTGCTCACATGAATTTCACTTAGCAAATAATCTAAGGTTCCTAATTCCCTCAAGCCAGGGTTAGACACAACACTTACCTCGCTCTGGAGGCCACTTAATTCTCAATCACAGCTTTTCCTTTGGAATTCACCTCCAAACCACTCGTATCTATTCAAAAATGACTAAATAATATCAAATATTGCTAAAGGAATCAATTATATTGCATAAATTAAAATTTTCAATTTTTCCTCCAAAAAGTTAAAAAATCATCCCCGGGCCCGTTTGGTCAAAACCCGAGGTTCGGATCAAAATCTCTTTACCTATTCACCCCCGAGTCCTAATATGTAATTAGTTTTGGAATCAGACCTCAAATTGAGGTCTAAATCCCCAAATTCCCGAAATCCCTATTTTCTACCCTAACCCCTAATTCTACCATGAAAACTCTAGATTTTAGGTTGAAAATTAAAGAAATGTAATGGGTAATTGAAAGAAAATGGTTTAGAATTACTTACCAACAATTTGGGAAAGGAATAACTTTTGAAAAATCGGCCATCACCGTTTGGTTTTTGAAAAAAATGAGTTTGTTTTGCAAAAATCCCGTTTTGGATTCTATTAAGTGCTGGGCGACAGTGTTCATCGCGTTCGCGAGAGCACTGTCGTGTTCGCGAACTGTATGGGCTGCCAAGGCTTCGCGTTCGCGAGGCAGTTCTCGCGTTCAGGTAGGCTACCATTACCTGGCCTTCGCGTTCGCGATGAAGAAAAGGCTAACTCCCCCTCCCTAGTGCATAACGCTATGTGTTCACGATGAGCTTGTTGCGTTCGCGAAGGGTAACGGCCCCATTGCTTTGCGTTCGCGAAGAAGAAATCCTCAACTGCCCAGTTTACTCTTCGCGTTCGTGAGAGTACCTTCGCGAACGCGAAGGACATGCCAAAACACAGATTCTGTAGAAAAATCAGATTTCCAAAGTCCAAAACATCCCGTGGCCTATCCGAAACTCACCCGAGCCCTCGGGGCTCCAAACCAAACATGCACACAAGTCTAAAAACATTATACGAACTTGCTCGCGCGATCAAATCGCCAAAATAACACCTAGAACTCTAAATTTAGCACCAATTCAATTTAAGTTCTCAAGAACACTTTAAAACTTCTAATTTCTCAACTGGACGTCCGAATCACGTCAAATCAACTTCATTTCTCACCAAATTCCACAGACATGTCTTAAATATCATAATAAACCTGTATCGGGCTCCAGAACCAAAATACGAACCCGATACTAACAATGCCAAATATCAATCAATTCTTAAAAACAAATAATTTCCAAACTTTTAATTTTCATCAAAAATTCATAACTCAAGCTAGGGACCTCTAAATTCGATTCCGGGCATATGCCCATGTCCCATAATTCGATACGGACCTACCGGGACTGTCAAAGCATGGATCCATGCCCGTTTACCAAAAATGTTGACCGAAATCAACAAAAATTAACTTTTAAGGTAAACATTCTTATTTTTATCCGTTTTCAACATAAAAGTTTTTCCAAAACCTGCCCGGACTGCGCACACGAATTGAGGAGGGTAAAAATGAAAATTTTAAGGCTTAAGAGCGCAAATTCGAGTTCTAAAATATAAGATGACCTTTTGGGTCATCACATTATAAGTTTTGATGTTGTTTTGTGTGTTCCGAGTGTTCGAGCGAGTCCATTTTATGATTTCAAACTTGTTTGTACGTTCGGGCAGGAACTCGAGTGCCGAAGCTTTCAACTTCTGGTGTGATCGCACCTGCACTTGGCCAACAACAGGTGCGAGCTCGCAGGTGCGAGAGATGAGTCATAGAAGCGAACAAGCCAAGGCTGCCCAGGACCATAAGAGCGAATGAATTTTGTGCACCTGCGAAAGCCCAGGTGCGAGGGAAGTGGGTGCAGAAGCGGCTTGAGCCGCAGGAGCGTCAGAATTGGCGCAGAAGCGGGGCCTCGTACACAAAAGCGAGCCTAGCCAACCTTGGGTTCTTCCGTAGAAGCGGATCGAGGCCCACTAGAGCGATGCCGCAAATGCGGCCCAGGCACCGCAAATGCGAAAATATTGCTGGGCAGAACCCTCATTTAATGACGAGACTTGGTCATTTTTGGCTCATTTGCTTTCCTTGTTGGGCGATTCTTGGAGCTATTAGAGAGGGAATTTCACCTAGTATTTTGAAGTAAGTAATTTCCATACAATGAGAGTTAAATACATAGTTTATGGGTAGAGTATAACATGTAAATTAGTGAAAATCATGGGTTTAGGTGAAAACCTAAGTTTTTGATAAAAATAAGATTTAACCACGAAATTTGTTATTGAATCTAGTGAAAATCATATATTTGAGTTCATAATGTTATGAGTAACAACTTGCTTCGAAAATTTCTCGAATCTAGGCAAGTGGGCCCGAGAGTGAATTTTAGGGATTTTTCAAATATGCTTGGGAAATCACTTTGATAGTTAGGAAATGAATTTTTGAACATGTATTGATTTATTATTAAACAATTTGACTAGTTTTAGATTGTTCGGCACCGAATTGGGGGTTTGAGCACAATCTTGGACCGAAAAGTTGGCTTTGAGATGAGGTAAGTCTCTTTTCTAACCTTGTAATTAACCCCATAGGTAAACTTAATTGAAATGTGCTTCTATTTGTGTGTGTGTCTGGGGGTGGGGGGGTATGTACGCACGAGGTGACGAGAGTCCGTACGTAGCTACTATTCATGCTTATGTCCGGATAGTTTAGGTTTACACCATACTTTGTTGGCACCGTTATTTGATTATGTTTATTAATTGATTTGAATAGAGCCGAGGTTGAGGATTTCTTTCAAGCTTTATGGGTTCTAATTAAATTTCTTATTTTGGAAGAATTGAGGAATATTATGATAATTTGAGAAATGTTTTGTTCAACCGCGTCACAAGTATATTCCGCGAGCGGGGTAAATTTTCACTACTCTCTTGGGAGCAGGCCGATCGGCTAGGCAGGTTAATAGATGCATCTATCGTTCATGCCGTTCGACCCTCAGCAGTGTACACAGTATATTTATATGTATTTTGTATCGGGCCGTACGTTTTCAGCATAACTCGTGCGAAATGATACTGGAAACTCCAATGTGTTTGATATTACTTCATTAGTTTGATAGGTTAAGAGATTAAAGGAGAGAAATTGATTTGGAAATTGCAATTCAATGAAAGGCTTGGCTATTTAAATTTTTGCTTTTGAGTTCTATTGCCATTTACGTATCCCATGTTTAATTAGCAGTTGTATATATTTTTATTGTTGGCCCATAGTAAGTGTCAAAATCGACCCCTCGTCACTACTTCATCGAGGTTAGACTAGATACTTACTGGGTACATGTTGTTTATGTACTCACGCTACACTTCTGCACTTGATGTGTAGGATCTGAGGTAGGTGCTTCTGGATATCAGTCCGGCGCGCACACTTGATTACTACTGCGGGACTTGCAGTGAGCTGTCTTCCGAGCTGTTCTGCAGCAGCCGAAGTCTTCCGTTTGCCTTATTTTTCTGTCTATTTTATTTCAGATAGCAGTGTAGTACTCTTTATAAATTCTACTAGTAGCTCATATACTTGTGACACCGGGTCTTGGAAAATTTTGTTAGTGGGCACTTAATGGTGTTTGTGTTATTTATCTCATCTCACCTGTTTTAAAATTTTGATCACTCATTTTTTTTATATAAATAAAACCTCCATTTCTTAATTGTGCATAAATTAAAAATCAACTATTTTTAAATCGTTAAAAGAAGGATCACATAGTTAATTTAACGTTGGCTTGCCAAGCGGCAACGTTGGGCGCCATCATGGCCTATAGGGGAAAATGGGTCGTGACAACATGGTATCAGAGCACTAGGTTCACGTAGGTCTCACAAGTTATGAGCTGGCCTAATAGAGTCTTGTGGATCGGTGCAGAAACGTCTGTACATTTCTTCGAGAGGCTATAGGGTGTTAGGCAACTACTCTTTCTTCATATCCTATCGTGCAATTGATGTTACACTAAGTTTGTTTCTCTTATTCTCTCATAGATGGTGAGAATGCGGACTGCAGATGTTCCTGACCCGGGAGAAACTACTCCCCATGTTGCTAGAGGCTAAGGTAGAGGCCAGGGGAGGGCACCAGCCTGAGGTCGAGGACGTCTTAGAGTTGCCCCAGCTATACCACCAGCGAATCCAGTAGAGAATCCCCTTATTGAGGAGCAGGGCGAGGTGCCTGCGGATGAGCCAACCCTAGTAGATTTCATGTCAGCAGCGGGATTTCAGGAGGTTATGGGTCGTGCGCTGCGGTTCATGGATACTATGACCTAGGATGGTTTATTTCCAGCAGACCCAGCCATAGCTCAGGCAGTAGGGGGAGCATAGACCCCCATTGCCCAGGCTCCGGGACATGTAATGACCATTTATCAGACCCGAGTGCACTACCCGTGGGCGGAGCCCAGCCAGTTGTAGCAGTTGTACCTGAGCCTAGACCAGCTGCGGTTGGCGAGCCGCAGAAGCTACTAGATAGATGGACCAATCTTCACCCTCCAGTCTTCGGAGGTGAGCGACATGAGGACCCCCATGACTTCATTTATAGGTGCAGGGACATACTGCACAACATGAGTATATTAGAGTCCCATGGGGTAGATTTCACTACTTTCTAGTTGGAGGGCAGGGCCCGTAGATGTTGGCAGCACATCTTCTCGGAAGACCAGCAAGTTCTCCTCCCATGACTAGGGATCAGTTTACACGCCTTTTCTTGGATAGGTATATTCCACCCCCCAGAGGGAAGAGTTGCAATCTCACTTTGAGCAGCTCCGGCAGGACTAGATGTAAGTGACTGATTATGAGGCGAGATTCTCTAAGTTGTCTCACCATGCATTGATGATACTACCTATTGAGATAGAGAAAGTATGAAGGTTCGTTGTGGGGTTGCACTTCGATATTCGGTCCACTATGTCATGAGAGGTCGAGATGGGGACCTTTTACCAGCTGGTTGTGGAGATAGCTCAGAAGATTGAGGGTTATCATCAGCGGTATTGAGAGCAGATGCCGCGGGACAAGCAGTTTCGTCATTCGGGATGATTCAGTGGTGCTCCATTTGGGGGCAGAGGTCAGTTTGGGAGAGGCCAGCCGAGCAGGCCTACATATCCAGCACTGGCGCCTCTTCGGGATGCTCCAGTGCGACCCTATTTTAGTGCCATGCAAGAAAGTTCCTACCAACCACCAGCTATTAAGGGTTCCTCCAGTGGGTATTCAGGCCACCAGGGTCAAACTTCAGGGAAGCAATCTATTATGCCGAGAGGGTGTTACGAGTGTAGAGATCCTAGCCACATGAAGAGATTTTGTCCCAGACTTCGGGGCAAGGCAGTGCAGCAGGGTCAACAACTTATGATTACAGCACCACCAGCCTCACCAATTGTCCAACTGCCCAAATACGGAGGGCAGGTATGTATGGGCCATCCTAGAGGTGGAGGCCAGGCAGGTGGAGGTCAGCCAGGTGGCACTCTATCCAGATTCTATGCTTTTCCGGCCAGACCAGATGTAGTGGCCTCAGATGCCATGGTCACAGGTACTATTTCTATCTGCGGTAGGGATGCTTCAGTATTATTTGATCCAGGGTCCACCTATTCTTATGCGTCATCCTTGTTTGCTCATTTTCTAGGTATTCCTCATGAGCCTTTGGGCACTCCTATTTGTGTGTCCACTCCTGTGGGCGAATCTGTTATTGTGGATCTGATCTATCGGTCCTGTATAGTCATATTCTGTGTTTATGAAACTAGAGCAGATCTCCTATTACTTGATATGACCAACTTCGAGGTTATCCTAGGCATGGACTGGTTATCCCCATATCACGCCATCTTTGATTGCCATGCCAAGACTGTTACCTTGGTGATGCCAGCGGTACCTAGATTGGAGTGGAAGGGTTCGACTGTCAGTGCATCTAGTTAGGTTATCTCTTTTCTGAAGGTGCGACATATGGTCAAGAAGGGTTGTCTGGCTTATCTAGCCTATGTTCGGGATACAACCACAGAGACCCCAGCGGTCGATTCAGTCCTAGTAGTTTGGGAGTTCTACGGTGTGTTTCCTTCTGATCTTCCAGGCATGCCACCAGATCGTGACATCGATTTCTGCATTGATTTGGCTTCAGGTACCCAACCTATATCTATCCCACCGTACCATATGACTCTGAAAGAGTTGAAGAAACAACTTGAGGAGTTGCTAGAAAAGGGGTTCATCAGGCCGAGTATGTCACCTTGGGGTGAACCAGTATTATTTGTGAAGAAGAATGATAGGACTATGTGGATGTGCATTGATTACCGCCAGTTGAACAAAGTCACTATTAAGAATAATTACCCGTTGCCGCGTATTGATGATTTGTTTGACCAATTGCACGGTGCTGGGATGTTCTCTAAGATCGACTTGAGATCGGGGTACCATCAGTTGAATATTCGGGACTCGGATGTTCTGAAGACTGATTTCCGTACTAGATATGGACATTATGAGTTTCTAGTGGTGTCCTTCGGTTTGACTAACGCCCCAATGGCGTTTATGAATTTGATGAACAGGGTGGATGAAAAGGGTGTTCCGACCATATATTGATTCATTCGTCATTGTCTTCATTGATGACATTTTGATCTAATCGCGCAGCATGGAGGAACACAGGCAGAATTTGAGAGTGGTGCTTCAGACCTTGCGGGAACAGAAGCTATATGCTCTGTTCTCCAATCGTGAGTTTTGGTTAGACTCTGTGGCGTTCTTGGGACATGTTGTATCAGGCGAGGGTTGGCTAAAAAGGCAAAGTTTGACTTCGGTCAACATTTTGAGTAAACGACGTCAGAATTAGGATTTGACGGTTCCAATAGGTTCGTATGATGATTTTGGACTTGGGCGTATGTTCGGATCGGGTTTTGGATGACCCGAGAGCATTTCGACGTCTAATAGTGAAAGTTGGATTCTTTGAAGGTTCTAAAGTTTTTTAAATTTGGTTTGGAGTAAGTTTCAGTGTTATCGAGGTCCAAATAGTATTATGAGACCGGAAATAGTTCCATAATGTTGTTTAAGACTTGCACGCAAAATTTGGTGTCATTCCGAGTAGTTTAAGTATGTTTCAGCACATTGGGAGTAAAATTGAAGAACTTCAAGTTCAGATTTTGATTCAATTGGCTTGGGGTATGATTCTTAGTTTTGATGTTGTTTTATGTGTTTCTAGTGTTTGAGCGAGTTCGTTTTATGATTCCAAACTTGTTGGTACGTTAGGGCGGGGCCCCGAGTGTTAAACGGACAAGGCTCAGATCAAGTTTGGACTTGAAGGCAAGTGCTGAAGCTTTCAGCTTTTGGTGTGATCGCACCTGCGCTTGGCCAGCCGCAGGTGCGAGCTCATAGGTGCGAGAGATGAGTCTCATTAGCGAACAAGCCAAGGCTTCCCAGTACCTCAAGAGCGAACAATATTTGCTCACCTGCGAAAGCACAGGTGCAAGGGAAGTGGGCGTAGAAGCGACAAAATTGGCGTAGAAGCGGGACCGCAGAAGTGAGGCCCCGTCCGCAGAAGCAAGCCTAGCCAGCCTTGGGTTCTTCTGCAGAAGCGGACCAAGGTCCGCAGGAGCGATGATGCCGCAAATGCGGCCCAGGCACCGCAAATGTGGAAATACTGCTGGGTAGAACCCTCATTTAATGACGGGACTTGGTCATTTTTGTCTCATTTGCTTTCCTTGTTGGGCGATTCTTGGATCTCTTAGAGAGGGGATTTCACCTAGCATTTTGAGGTAAGTAATTTCTACATAATGAGAGTTAAATACATAGTTTATGGGTAGATTATAACATGCAAATTAGTGAAAATCATGGGTTTATGTGAAAACCTAGGTTTTTGATAAATATGAGATTTAACCACGAAATTTGTTATGGAATCTAGTGAAAATCATATATTTGAGTTCATAATGATATGGGTAACAATATTTTTTAAAAATTTTCGGAATCAGGGCAAGTGGGTGAATTTTAGGGATTTTTCAAATATGCTTGGGAAACCACTTTGATAGTTAGGATATGAATTTTTGAACATGTATTGATTTATTATTAAACAATTTGACTAGTTTGGATTGTTCGGCACCGCATTGGAGGTTTGAGCACAATCTTTGACCGGAAAGTGGACTTCGAGATGAGGTAAATCTCTTTTATAATCTTGTAAGAGGGAACTAACCCCATAGGTAAACTAAATTGAAATGTGCTTCTATTTGTGAAGGGCTACGTATGCACGAGGTGACGAGAGTCCGTACGTAGCTACAATTCATGCTTATGTCTGGGTAGTTTAGGTTTACACCATGCTTTGTTGGCACCGTTATTTGATTATGTTTATTAATTGCTTTGAATAGAGCTGAGGTTGAGGATTTCTTTCAAGTTTTAAGTGTTCTAGTTAAATTTCTTATTTTGGATGAATTAAGGGATATTATGATAATTTGAGAAATTCTATGTTCAACCGCATCGCAAGTATATTCTGCGAGCGGGGTAAATTTCCACTTCTCTCATGGGAGCGGGCCGATCGATTCGGCAGGTTAATAAATGCATTTATGGTTCACGTCGTCCGACACTCGGCAGTCCACACAATATATTTATATGTATTTTGGATTGGGCCGTACGTCCTCGACATAACTCGTGCAAAATGATACTGGAAACTCCAATATGTTTGATATTGCTTCATTGGTTTGATAGGTTAAGAGATTAAAGGAGAGAAATTGGTTTGTAAATTGTTATTCAGTGAAAGGCTTGGCTATTTAAATTCTTTCTTTTGAGTTCTATTGTCATTTACATATCCCATGTTTAATTAGTAGTTGTATATATTCTTATTGTTGTCCCATAGTAAGTGTCAAAGTCGACCCATCGTCACTACTTCTTCGAGGTTAGACTACATACTTACTGGGTATATGTTATTTATGTACTCACGCTACACTTCTGTACTTGATTTACATGATCTGAGGTAGGTGCTTCTGGATATCAGTCCGACGCGCACACTTGATTACTACTGCGGGACTTGCGGTGAGTTGTCTTCCGAGTCGTTTTGCAGCAGCCAGAGTCTTCCTTTTGCCTTATGTTTCTGTCAATTTTGTTTCAGACAACAATGTAGTACTCTTTTGTATATTCTACTAGTAGCGCATACACTTGTGACACCGGGTCTTGAAAAATTATGTTAGTTGACACTTAATGGTTTTTTGGGTTATTTATCTCATCTCACCTGTTTTAAAATTTTGATCTCTCATTTATTTTATATAAATAAAACCTCCATTTCTTAATTGTGCATAAATTAAAAATCAACTATTTTAAACCGTTAAAAGAAGGATCATGGAGTTAGTTTAAAGTTGGCTTGCCTAGCAGCAATGTTGGGCGCCATCACGGCCTATAGGGAAAAATGGACCGTGACACTACATGAGCTACTCACAACCTGCCTGTTTAATAAGAAGCTGCTGCAAATCATTTTATTGAGTTGCTTGCAACCTGCCTGCGTCAGCTGCTTGTAGATAAATTTTAATAGAGTACTAAACGGATAATCTTTTTCAGGAAGGTTATCCACAATATAATATTTTCATAACAACTTCAAAATTTTAATGGGCGGCAAAATTGCTTAATTTCTCATAATATAGGGTCCAAATTTAACAATTTTCCCTTTGAATAAATATGCCTATTATTTTATCGGATTGAATATGTCCTAATTTATACTCCATCTGAAAGAAAAGTAAAAGGAGAGTTTAAAAAAAAAAATTCCTAAGGTTTGGCTGTTGACACTTATTTGTCACTTAGGTTTCAGGAGTTTAACTTCCACTCACTTGCTAATATAAAAGTTTTACACTAATAAGTTGCCAATATAATAACTACAAGTAACTTCCCATAAAAGATATGTTTAGTAACCTTCAAAATAAGGTTAAGTAACATGTTAAAATACATCGATAATGTAGAAGTTCAATAAGCTACATCCAAGTTTCAAGTAAATCTCCATATTTTCAAGTCTTGGTTAATAGATCTATAATTTATTTGACAATCAATTTTCTTTTATCATGCATTTTTCTCAAAGTTAATTATATATGTTCAGCAGGTTGTAACTTTGTAATGCATGGAATCATTTAATACTTACTCCCTTCGTTTCAATTTATGTGAATGTATTTCCTTTTTAGTTCGTGCCAAAAAGAATGACGCCTTTCCCTATTTGGAAACAATTTACCTTTATACAATGATTTATAGCGACACAAAATATATATGCTTCATTTTATACCACAAGTTCAAAAGTCTTCTTTATTTTTTTAAACTCTGTGCCCAGTCAAATGGGTTCACATAAATTGAAACGAAGAGAGTATTTGTGTCACAACCCAAAATTCACCTAGTCGTGATGGCACCTAACCCAACCCGTCAGGTAAGCCAATTAACAACTATCCAATTCAATTAATATTTAACTGACTGCAATACATTTCCCAAGGACTGGTAGTACAAATCATGACCTTCTAAGATTAGAATTTACAAAGCTGGTATGAAATAAATACATCATCTATTCGAAATGTACATAAATAGATTTTATAAATCTAAGGCTACTATGAACAAGGGGCAGCTACAACCGGAACGCAGGTACGTCTTCAAATCCAGCTCTCGTCGATCACATCAACATCCAATATCTACACACATGGTGCAGAAGTATAGTATGAGTACAACCGACCCCATGTACTCAATAAGTAACAAACCTAACCTTAGGTTGAAAGTAGTGACGAGCTGTAACACAAGTCGGGATCCAACACCAATAGCCAACAACAGTTCATAGCAACATAATGGAAGTAATAAAAGAAGTAGCTCAGAGATAAAATGCTCAGATAGTTCACAGTTTCAAAAAAATAGGCTTGCTTTTCAAGTATATCAACGAAAACCCAAATCGTTTACCAAAATCACCAAAATATGAGTACAGTTTGTAAAACTATGATTTTTCCCAAAAACTTTTCAAGAATAGATAGGATGTTTCATTTTCAATTGGCATGATAAAAATACATCTCTATACCTACATGTCCATGAGTATGTGAAGTCATGAATGATGCAATATCGTACAACATGAGGAAAAATACATCTCTATGCCTATATGTCAAGTGTGCATGTCAATGCGATGCAACTCAGTAATAAAACTATATGCATACTCTCAGAGTATCAATTCACTCAGTCCTCCAGTCACTCAGTCCTCCCAATCGCTCGAAACTCGCACTCAACACTCGCACTCAGTAGGTACATGCGCTCATTAGGGGTATGTACAGACTTCGGAGGGGCTCCTTCAACTCAAGTGCTATAATCCACACGAACAACTCATGTTCTATAAAATAATATTTGGATCCGCACGGACAACTCACATGCTATAGTATAATATCTGGATCCGCACGGACAACTCATGTGTTATAGTATAATATTTGGATCCTCACAGACAACTCACGTGCTATAGTATAATATCTTGATCCACACAGACAACTCACATGCTGCACGGACAACTCACGTTCCATGGTATCAATATCTCAAAAAATTAGGCCCTCTGCCTCACTCAGTCATCAATCTCTCCAGTCTCTCGGGCTCATAATATCATGAAACTAGACCAAAATGATGATATGATGTATCATTAAATAACAACAGAGACTGAGATATGATATGCAATGAATGAACATGATTGAGTATGGAATTGCAATCTAAGCAAATAACTCAACAACAGTAATAACCTCAGTGGATCCCATCAGGATAAGCATATAGTCTAGACATGGTTTCTAACATGAATCACACCTCGATAACTCTAGTACGTAGAGATTCATGATTACAGATAATTTCAGGTAACTACACAGTACCACAGAAATAATGGATTCACAGTTCACACGGTGCACGCCCACACGCTCGTCACCTAGCATGTGCGTCACCTCAACACCAAACACAGAACATGTATAATCAGGGTTCAAACACTCAGCTTCAAGATTAGAAGAGTTACTTACCTCGAACAAGCCAAATCCAATACCGAGCAAGCTATACAATACTCCGAAAATTTCATTCTGCACGTATTAACCTCCGCTCAAAAAACTTGACAATGGGGACCACATCTTGTAATCCGATGAAACTTACAAAATCTGACAACCCATTCAATTACGAGTCCAACCATACTAATTTTACTCAAATCCGACTCCGTATCGATGTTAAAATCTCAAATATTCATTTTATGGAATTGTAGAAACTTTCTATGATTTCTCTTGAAAAATCAATAATCTAACACCGAAAACGAAGATTAATTCATGGAATATAATTACAAATGAATCAAGAACACTTACCCCAAGTTGTGTGGTGAAATTTGCCTCTGAACATCGCCCAAACCAAGCTCCCCAACTTTGTTTTCGTCACAAATGGCAAAAACCCTCTAGTTTATAGGGATTTTAATGTTCGGGAGCCACAGGTGGCGTGGGGCGCTGCCTGTGGAACCATTTCAAGAACTCCAGAAGTTCCAGTGCCATGGATAGTGCCCCACGCTACCCTGGACACTGACGGAAAATATTTCACGACACGAAAATTGGCATAACTCTCTCATATGATCTCCAGATTAGACGATTCTTTTTGCTATGGATCCGTAATTTCAATACGAATCTAATGTTGTAATCAAAACCGAATCTGGAGATCATTTGATTAAGGTGATATCACGTGTTCTTGAAGAATCAACATCGAAACATTCTAGAAATATCCAACTTTTACATTCGATACCGAAACCTATCAATTCAAGTACGATTGATCTAACATTTTGCACACAAGTCATAAATGACATAATGGATATATTCCCATTTCTATAATCAAATTTCAACCAAGATATCAAGAAGTCAACCTCTCGGTCCAACTTCCAACTTTCAATTTTTCTATTTTCGCCATTTCAAGCCTAATTTAACTACAGACTTCCAAATAATTATCTGAACACACTCCTAAGTCCAAAATCACCATACAGAGCTATTGGAACCATCAAAACTCCATTCCGGAGTCGTTTTCACAAAAATCAAACTCCGGTCAACCCTTTTCATTTAAGCTTTCAACATGAAATTCATTCTTTCGAACTAACCTCGAAACACCTGAAAATCAAAACCGATGATTCACACACGTCATAATACATCATATGAAGCTATTCAAGACTTTAAATAGTAGAAAGGAGCGTAATTACTCAAAATGATAAGTCGGGTCGTTATATTCTCCCCCAACTAAACATACGTTCGTCCTCGAACGTGCCAAAAGTTATTTCCAAGCCATCAAATCACTATTCCACCTTACCACACACATACCCAGGATGAACCCACGCCACCTCATTCCATATAGGCATGACAACACAGCATAATTGAAGATCATTACTTTAACCTTAGTCCGTAAAACATAGAATCCAATTTCCAATATTCAGAATTTCTTATAAGACCCGAATCTCACATCTACACACTGTATTAGTCTGAATAAGTTGTATCAAGCCATAACCATAAGTCATAACCCCATATATAATCACATAGCATACTACACAACTCACATACTCGCAACACCATTTTCGATCATAGTAACTACTCAAAACCAACCCGATACAAGTATTAAACCTCATTTCAAACAAAACCTCGTTCCCAAAACCTTTGTACACTGCTGATAATGAAATAAACACATAGAATCTTATAACCACTTATCAGATCAACTAGTCATGGAGCTCTCTCGCCCCAACCAGAACCATAATCACTTTCTAAGTCGACTTTCGATATCATCCTCTCAAATATACCATAATCAAATCCGAGAGTACACATTCTAGGTCCGATAACCTTATATTATCAGACATAACTACTCCACATACACACCACACTAATATATCTCAAAGAAGAGAACCGTTTCACAAGTTTAGCTAGCACCACCACTACCTAATATTTACAATCAACTCCTCAAATTTCATGAAGAGGATAATCGTAGGTGCATGTGCACAATTCCTCAAAAACGTTGCTCAAGTAATTTGTATCGTAGAGGAAGGAAAGCAATGAAATAAGATAAATTATCAAAGAAATAAAATTCACACACACTGCACGGACAACTCACGTGTCAATGATACCGATATGTAGATCTGCACGGATAACTCACGTGTCAATAATATAAATCTCCTGGCATGGTCACAGGCCTCCAGTCCCAGCATATCATACATGAGCAATTGAACAAGTACACATGTATATATATGATAATGAAATAAGATTCTCATGCTCCTGGGCTTGTATAAATAACACGCCATAGTGTAGGCACGTGCAAAGTCTGCTATCACAATTCAAATCGGAAAGTTAGCGTAGAAATAGTAACTTTTCAGTTTATTCAGGGAATTAGCCTCTTTGTAACCTCGAGTATGACTCAGATCGTTCTCAACAAAGGAATAAATACGAGAATGTTATAACTTTATGCTTAACAGTCAACTCTAGGCATATCATAGCCTAAGCATTCTTCAGAGTATGAATACTTGTTCCGATGCCCGCACATGGGCTCAAACCTCACATATATGCACACTCATATCGCGTACCTATCAAAAATAATTAACTCAACTAGTGCCTCCACTGAGTTTAAATAAAATACTCACCTCAAACAGGTCGCAACCCTGAAACAATATGCGTCTGAGAACTCCCAGTCTCCAAATTCATAGGACACATGAATCATCATAACTGATCCCAACTCTAGCATTCGAATGACTAACACATCTTTCATGCACGATCATCCCACGAGGAATACTTCCATAATTCTTCTGTGCCACAGAGCAATGATTTGAATATCAACAGTCTATCAACCAGGTGAGTACCGCAATACCGATGAACATCCATAAGTCAAAATACAATGCGCCTTCTGAAACGCGCACCCTTCTCAGGGATTACAAAGCAGTTATAACATTCCTATAAGTATCTAAAATTGACCATTATATCCAAAATTCGTGACCTTCCCTTCAAGATTGAACTGCCACCTTGTACATGTAAATCTTAACCCCACACAACACACCACATCTATCATATCATCATGTGACAAGCACAAGAATATCATTATGAACTCTCAGTCATCAGCAAATTACATACCCGGTTAGTTAGAAACCTTTCTCTTGCTTCCTTCCAGGAGGAAATCACAATACACAATACGTTCTCCACATCGGTAGAAAATATTCGGTTATAACCATGGTAGAAACCATCAAGAACACTTTGAAATTCATTTGCACATAACCAAGCTATTAGAGCTGAATCTACCTAACTCTACCAAGCCACGCAGGTCACCAAACCCAAGAATATTACCACCAAAACATCTTTAAAGTCTCACCACATCATAATTACCCAAAGAATCGATGCTACCATTACTATAAATACCATAACCGAAACACCCACTATGAAAATACCTTATTTGAGTCTAAAGACATTTCCTTCACCTTCCTGATACCGAAATATAAAATCCATAATGATATAAAAAAATGCCACAAGTATCAACAACATCCAACTTAAATCTCAGCTTATAGCCATATACAAACCCGCCAAAAAATATTCTCAGTTGCTACATATTAATCTTGAATCCATTAGAACTTTCTTGAGAGTCATCCACTCTGCTCGGATCTCAATTGCACCGCCCAAACGGGCCGAAAGACACGTGCTCCTTTAGCTTAACAACACTCAAATAGGTAACCCTGCCTTATTACCACAAATCAAATTCATACTCCGTGCGTACTACATACTTTGTAAATAACAACTCACTCATCCCATGATTTTCATATGCTCATAAAGTGCAATATAACCGGTATCCAGGAATTTCCTTACTCGACTCATCCTCCATCTCAACCTCTGCAAGTCATAACTAATCCACAAGTATGCCTCAGACCAAAACTAATACAACACATAATCATGCAATCAAATCGGTGATAGAAGACTCCCCAACTTGGCTCAAAGCCATAGAACAAAACATTCCATAACTCACAATATCCATACTCTATTACTGCCATAATACCATAGTCAGTTCAATAAAAATTCTTCTTAATCTTAAGCCACACCAACCATAAAATACCTCAATCATCCGCTAAGCTCGCATTTATTCTCTTGATAGTCAAGTCAACTTTTTCAACCAGATTCAAATTCAGATCTCAACACATACACTCCGCTGGTAGAAAAGAAACTCTTCGCTCAACTTTATAAGGAGCACTCCTCCGTAGATTACTCTGCATGAGATAACCCATATGTTTTGCCTAAAATTGGCATCTTAATATACCCTTTCGCAGCCACAATCACTACGCGATCACTTAATCTCCCTAAGTATGAACTCATCAACAAGACATGAAAATCTACTTCGCTCCACCATTAAACAACATGAAAGATCCTTCAACACATTCATACTCGAGACTATACGTCAAATGAAGACAGACACCGAGCACCCAATGTACCTCCTTTTTACATCTCAAGCAAACCATTCTCGTCATAATCAAACCATTTGAACACTTTCCGCAGTCACATCATGCTCATCATATAGCTATTCAACTGCTCATCGAGCGACAAATTCCACACATAGGGACACTACCAGACATATGAGTCCAAATATACAAGTTTACACAACAGAAGCTACCGAGCCTAAGCTACAGTCTAAAATGGGCCTTAAGTCCTCCAGACTGGCCCTTTACCAAAACACAGAATATACATCTCGAATCTCGTTCATGGAATCATAAGTCGGCAATGCACATCTGATATCGAGCGCTCACATGCGCACACGAATGTGTGGAAGGAATTCAAAGAGTTATGTTTCAAGTTGAATCAATTTCGCATGATAAGGAAAGAAATATGAAAATTATCCTAAACGCCCTGTAGCCTCTCGAAGATAAGTATGGACATCATCATAGCGATTCGCAAGACTCTACTAAACACTAGCTCATGACTTGTAGAACCTATGAACCTAGAGCTCTGATACCAACTTGTCACGACCCAAAATCCACCTAGTCGTGATGGCACCTAACCTAACCCGTCAGGTAAGCCAATTAACAACTATCCAATTCAATTAATATCTAACTGACTGTAATACACTCCCCAAGGACTGGTAGTACAAATCATGAGCTTCTAAGATTAGAATTTATAAAGCTGGTATGAAATAAATACATCATCTATTCGAAATGTACATAAATAAATTTTTATAAATCTAAGGCTACCATGAACAAGGGGAAACTGCAACCGAAACGCAGGTACGTCTTCAAATCTAGCTCTCGTCGATCACAGCAACATCAACATCCAATATCTACACGCATGGTGCAGAAGTATAGTATGAGTATAACCGACCCCATGTACTCAATAAGTAACAAACCTAACCTTAGGTTGAAAGTAGTGACGAGCTGTAACACAAGTCGGGGTCCAATACCAATAGCCAACAACAGTTCATAACAACATAATGGAAGTAATAAAAGAAGTAGCTCAGAGATAAAATGCTCAGATCATTCACAGTTTCAGAAAAATAGGCTTGCTTTTCAAGTATATCAACGAAAACCCAAATCGTTTACCGAAATCACCAAAATATGAGTACAGTTTGTAAAACTATGATGTTTCCCCAAAACTTTTCAAGAACAGATAGGATGTTTCATTTTCAATTGGCATGAGGAAAATATATCTCTATGCCTACATGTCTATGAGTATGTGAAGTCATGATCGATGCAATATCGTAAAACATGAGAAAAAATGCATCTCTATGCCTGTATGTCAAGTGTGCATGTTAATGCGATGTAACTGAGTAATAAAACCATATGCATACTCTCAGATTATCATTTCACTCAGTCCTCCCAGTCACTTAGTCCTCCCAGTCACTCAATCCTCACTGTCACTCAGCACTCGACACTTGTACTCAGTAGGTATATGCGCTCACTAGGTGTGTGTACAAACTCCGGAGTGGCTCCTTCAGCCCAAACGCTATAATCCGCATGGACAACTCACGTTCTATAAAATAATATCTGGATCCGCACGGACAACTCACGTGCTACACAAACAATTCACGTGGTATAGTATAATATCTGGATCCGCACGGATAACTCACGTGCTGTACGGACAACTCACGTGTTGTACGACAACTCACGTGCTATAGTATAATATCTGGATCCATACGGACAACTCACGTATTGCAAGAACAACTCACATGCCATAGTAAATATATGGATCCGCACGGACGGACAACTCACATGCCATGGTATCAATATCTCAAAAATCAGGCCCTCGCCCTCACTCAGTAATTAATCTCTCCAGTCTCTCGGGCTCAAAATGTCATGAAACTAGCCCAAAATGATGATATGATGTATCATTAAATTACAACAGAGACTGAGATATGATATGCAATAAATGAACATGACTGAATTTGAAATTGCAATGTAAGCAAATAACTCAACAGCAGTAATGACCTCAGTGGGTCCCATCAGGATAAGCATATAGTTTAGACATGGTTTCTAACATGAATCACAGCTCGATAACTCTAGTACGTAGAGATTCATGATTACAGATAAGTTCAGGTAACTACACAGTACTGTAGAAACAACGGAGTCACAGTTCACACGGTGCACACCCACACTCCCGTCACCTAGCATTTGCGTCACCTCAACACCAAACACATAACACGTATAATCAGGGTTCATACCTTCAGCTCCAAGATTAAAAGAGTTACTTACCTCGAACAAGCCAAATCCAATACCGAAAAAGTTGTACAATACTCCGAAAATTTCACTTTGCGCGTATCAACCTCCATATGCCTTCATATCTCCTCAATTCAAGCCAAACGATTTGTATATATTCAAACAACATGCAAATTAATCACAATTTACTCTAACGCTTACACTTTAACAATTTACCAAAATTTCCAACTACGCTAAAAAATATTGACAGTGGGGCCCACATCTCGGAATCCGACAAAACTCACAAAATCCGATAACCCATTCAATTACGAGTCCAACCATATTAACTTTACTCAAATCCGACTCCGAATCGATGCTCAAATCTCGAAAATTTATTTTATGGAATTGTAGATAATTCCTCCGATTTCTCTTGAAACATCAATAATCTAATACCGAAAACGAAGATTAATTCATGAAATATAATCACAAAGGAGTCAAGAACACTTACTCCAAGTTGTGTGGTGAAATTTGCCTTTGACAATCGTCCAAACCGAGCTCCCCAACTCTATTTTCGTTACAAATGACAAAAACCCTCCCGATTATAGGAATTTTAATGTTCGGGCGCCACAGGTTGCATGGGCCGCTGCCTGTGGCACAGTTTCCAGAACTCCAGAAGTTCCAGCGCCATGGATAGTGCCCCACGCTACCCTGGACGTTGACATAAAATATTTTCTGACACGAAAATGGGCATAACTCTCTCATACGATGTCCGGAATCGATGATTCCTTTTTTGCTATGGCTCCGTAATTTCAATATGGATCTAATGCTTTAATCAAAAATAAATTTGTAGATCATTTGCTTAAGATGATACCACGTATTCTTGAAGAATCGACATCGAAACATTCTAGAAATATCCAACTTCTACATTCGATGTCGAAACCTATCAATTCAAGTCCGATTGACTTCAAATTTTGCACACAAGTCATAAATAATATAACAGACCTATTCCCATTTTCATAATCGGATTACGACCCCGATATCAAAAAGTCAACCCCTCGGTCCAACTTCCAACTTTTAATTTTCTCCATTTCAAGCCTAATTTAACTACGGACTTCCAAATAATTATCCGGACACACTCCTAAGTTCAAAATCACCATACGAAGCTATTGGAACCATAAAAACTCTATTCCAGAGCCGTTTGCATAAAAGTCAAACTCCGATCAACCCTTTTCATTTAAGCTTCTAACATGAAATTCATTCTTCCGAACTAATCCCGAAACACCTGAAAATTAAAACCGACGATTCACACACATTATAATACATCATATGAAGCTATTCAAGACTTCAAATAGTAGAAAGGAGCGTAATTACTCAAAACGACAAGTCGGTCGTTACAATTTGCTTTTTGACTTTCTCAAAGTAATTTGCATTTTGTCAGATTTGGACCAAAGGTCTCATTTTAACCCTTTTTGATTTATGTGGTCAATTTCCTGTAGCCTTCTTCTATGTTAAATGTATATTTGTTGTCTAAATTTGATTTAATGCTTCTGGCTATTACAATCTTTGAATTATGTGGTCAATTTCTGATTTATATGGTCTCATTTTAACCATTTCTGATTTATGCGGTCAATTTCATGTCCCATTTTGATGTTTTGGTTATTACAATTCTTACCGTAAAAGTTGACTGTTTGATCTTTGTTTTGTATGTATTTCGACTAGAGTAGGACTAAAATGAGATGCTTTTGTTTTTTGCGGTGCTATCCAAAGTTCAATGCAATCTAATTTAATGGTCAAGCACTTGTATTTACGTGATATCTTTTCCCCTTGAGAAGGCTTCTCAATTTAAAAAAGAGATTGTCACGACCCAAAATTCATTAAAGACCGTGATGGCGTCAGACACCGCTGTTAGGCAAGTCAAAAATAAATATTGATTTGGTTCTCATTTGAAATATTTTTGAAATCATATTTTCTTAAATTTAATAGTAAAAGATGAAATTCATAGAGTAAATAATAATATTTTTAACAATTTCAGTACAGAATAACCCATAATCACCCCAAAACCCGGTGTCACAAGTGCATGAGTATCAACTAGGAATGTAAAATAAAATACAACATCTTCCCGGAATACAAATTTGGACATGAGAAATATAAATACCCCAAAGGAGACTGCCGGCTGCAGGTCGTAATATGGAATGCAGCTCACGTAAGTCCGCACATGCATACACGCCTCTGCTCTCACAAGACCACTAGTCACATATGTACCTCCACAAAAATGTGCAACAAGTGTAGTATGCGTACGTAATCAACGTGTACCCAGTAAGTATCTAGCTTAACTCCGGAGGAGTAGTGACGAGGGGTCANACACCTGAAAATTAAAACCGACGATTCACACACATCATAATACATTATATGAAGCTATTCAAGATTTCAAATAGTGGAAAGGAGCGTAATTACTCAAAACGACAAGTCGGGTCGTTACAATTTGCTTTTTGACTTTCTCAAAGTAATTTGCATTTTGTCAGATTTGGACCAAAGGTCTCATTTTAACCCTTTTTGATTTATGTGGTCAATTTCCTGTAGCCTTCTTCTATGTTAAATGTATATTTGTTGTCTAAATTTGATTTAATGCTTCTGGCTATTACAATCTTTGAATTATGTGGTCAATTTCTGATTTATATGGTCTCATTTTAACCATTTCTGATTTATGCGGTCAATTTCATGTCCCATTTTGATGTTTTGGTTATTACAATTCTTACCGTAAAAGTTGACTGTTTGATCTTTGTTTTGTATGTATTTCGACTAGAGTAGGACTAAAATGAGATGCTTTTGTTTTTTGCGGTGCTATCCAAAGTTCAATGCAATCTAATTTAATGGTCAAGCACTTGTATTTACGTGATATCTTTTCCCCTTGAGAAGGCTTCTCAATTTAAAAAAGAGATTGTCACGACCCAAAATTCATTAAAGACCGTGATGGCGTCAGACACCGCTGTTAGGCAAGTCAAAAATAAATATTGATTTGGTTCTCATTTGAAATATTTTTGAAATCATATTTTCTTAAATTTAATAGTAAAAGATGAAATTCATAGAGTAAATAATAATATTTTTAACAATTTCAGTACAGAATAACCCATAATCACCCCAAAACCCGGTGTCACAAGTGCATGAGTATCAACTAGGAATGTAAAATAAAATACAACATCTTCCCGGAATACAAATTTGGACATGAGAAATATAAATACCCCAAAGGAGACTGCCGGCTGCAGGTCGTAATATGGAATGCAGCTCACGTAAGTCCGCACATGCATACACGCCTCTGCTCTCACAAGACCACTAGTCACATATGTACCTCCACAAAAATGTGCAACAAGTGTAGTATGCGTACGTAATCAACGTGTACCCAGTAAGTATCTAGCTTAACTCCGGAGGAGTAGTGACGAGGGGTCAACATCGACACTTACTAGTGGTCCAATAATATCATGTACAGTAAAGAGGTAAGTAAATATGAGGCAGAGCAAATAAATAAGATAAACAAGTATAGATCATGTGGTACAAATACCCCTCTTTACGAGGAACTCAAGCTCTCCATTTGAAATTCCCTCCTTAACCGGAGCTTATATATGAATATAGTGGATCTCGTCAGATAGATTTTCATAACCCAATCGGGAAAACTCACATATACTCTGGCTTCTTGCCAAATATTACGCACGATTCCATGAGGATATGATATAGGAAATGCAGAGGCGTACGACCCGATCCTACATAAAATTTAAATTATGCACTGCCGAGGGTCGAACGACGCGAACCATAGATACATCAAATAAACTGCCGAGGCGAACGACCCACTCCCATGAGATTGTGGTACATAAATCTTGCCGAGGCGAACGACCCAATCCCATTAGACTAAGAAGTACATAATCCTGCCGATCTCCTTATTCGCCTTACAAAAACTTTCAATGAACCATATATATCAAGGAAGCATTTCGTAAGAGGAGTAAAATTATTCGGTGACAAATCATGTACTCGTGAAGTCTCTACAATAGCAATTCTAGTCTCAAGTAGTATTGTAAAAATAGAGGAATTTAATAGTCGAGAGACTGCTCAAAAAGTACAGCTATAGCATGATGTGAACCCAAGCCTACCTGGACAATAACATGAATGAAGCTACATACGGGCTCTCGTCACCTCGCACGTACGTAGCCCCCACAACAAGTAGCACACATCAATATACAATACCTAGGGGTAATTTTCCCCTCACAGAGTTAGACAAGAGACCTTTCCATCAACTCGAACCGATGCCCATTGCTCCAAAACTATTCAATATATGTGCAAATCCATAAATATATTCTCTAATACTCATTACAATTCAATTTACAACAATTTCCAACTCCGCTCGAAAAGTCGATAAAAATTACCCTTGGGCCCACATGCCCGAATTTCGAAAATTTTGAAGGTAAACACTACCCATAGAATTACGAGCTCCAACATATAATTTATTCTCAATTTCATGTCCAAATTCGTGATCAAAATCCAAAAATAACAATTTCTAGGTTTTTCTTCACAAATACCAAATTTCTACAAATTTTCATGTCTAAATCCATATATAATCCATGTATTTAACTTGCAATAGGTGAGAATTACTTACCTTGACATAGATGATGAAGATGGAGCTCCACAATCGCTCCAAGACCGACTCCCATGGAGGAAATGAAGTGAAATTGAGCCAAACCCTCGTTTTAAAGAAACACACTGCCCAACTCGACCTTCGCACCTGCGGTCAAATAGCTGCTTCTGCGGCTCCGCACCTGCAAACATTCCATCGCAGGTGCGGCTCCAGCTCGTCTTAACAGTCTCCACATTTGCGCCCCATGTAGCTTATCTAGGCGTCCGCTTCTGCGGTCCATGCGCCGCACTTGCGCCCATTGCCCGCTCCTGCGTTGCCCTCTTCGCACCTGCGCCTTCGCAGGTGCACCCCAATGTTCCGCACCTGCATTTACTGGACAACCTCATCTCCTTCACACCTGCGACTACCTCCATGCATGTGCGGTTACACCAGAAGCTGGAAGCTTTAGCTGTTCTTCCCAAGTCCAAACTCGATCTGTTTACCGTCCGGAATCCACTCGAGGCCCTCGGACCTCAACCAAATATACCAACATGTTCTAAAACACATTACGAACTTAGTCGAGACCTCAAATCATGCCCAACAACATCGAAACTACGAATCACCCTCCAATTCAAACTTAATAAACTTTGAAATTCCAAACTTCTACAATCGATGGCGAAACCTATCAAATCACGTCCGATTGACCTCAAATTTTGCACACAAGTCATAATTGATATTATGGACCTACTCTAACTTCCGAAATCGGAATCCAACCCCGATATTAAAAAGTCCACTCTCGGTCAAGTTTCTTAAAATTATCCAAATTTCTAACTTTCACCCAAATGACCCCGAAATGACCCACGGACCTCCAAATCCACTTCTGGACGCGCTCCTAATACCAGAATCACCATACAGAGCTATTCCCAGACTCGAAATCCCAAATGGATATCGATAACCTTAAAATACACTTCAACCCAAATTTATAAAATTCTTCCAAAATGCCAACTTCCATAATAGGCGCCGAAACGCTCCCGGATCATCCAAAACCCGCTCCGTATATATTTCCAAGTCCAAAATTATCATACAAACCTTTTGGAACCTTCAAATCCCGATTCCGAGGTCGTTTACTTAAAAATATCATATTTTAGTCAATTCCTCCAACTTAAGGCTTCCAAAATTAGAATTTTCTTTCCAAATCGACTCCGAACTTCCCAAAATTAAATTCCGACCACTCGTACAAGTCATAATACCTGAAGTGAAGCTGCTCAGGGCCTCAAACCACTGAACGATACTCTAGAGCTCAAAACAACCGGTCAGGTCGTTACAGAGTTTACCCTGTTAAGGAGCACTAGTAGCTGTACCCGCACGATGTGCGGATAATAATATGATCATGCTAAATTTTATAAATTAAAAATAATATATGAATAACTACTGGCAGAAATTCAATTATTATAACTCCACATATAGTCGGTGATACAAACAAACAAAAACATAACATGATTCAAAAATAAATAACACTATATAAAATAATAATTAATAAAAATACATTTAATAATATCTTAATTTAAATTACAAAAAAATACATTTTATTGTTATCTCAACAGAAGTACATCTTACATTATCAATTTATATCAACCTAAAGTTACTTATTACGTTAACTATTTTAATGTTGAAAGACAAATTAATATGTACATACTTGATGATTTATTGACAACAAACATATTTTCATTTTTGGGAGTTATCAACATAAAGAACAATTGGATCATAATTTTCTCAACAATTTTAATTCCACTTCAATTTTAACCATACAATTAAAGTCAATTTGCTTTTAACGGTTTGAATGACACCTTTGGAATATAGTGGGTTGTTCAGATCACTATTTGTAAGTAAGAATATTTGATAAAACTTTTCAACATTACAGATTTTAATTTTATTTAATAATTTATTTTGTAAATGGTTTTCTAATTAAATGAGCTTTTAACCTACTTTTAGTATTTCTCTTCTACCATGCATATGTCCTAATAGAAGATGAGTTCCTACATGCATATGTCCTTATTTTGTGTAAATAGCAATCCCAAATAGTGTAATCATATTCCTCCTTATGTTCACTCTGTTTAAATCTAATTCATTCTAATGTATACGTATATATCGATATCAACAACTACTCAATCAATTAGTTGAAACAATTTGTGTGAGAACATAAATATCAATAACGGACTAAAAGGTCATTGTCCATACCTGAGCTATCAGATAAGAATCCATATCCTCATTCCTATCTGTAACGACCCAACCAATCGTTTTGATAGTATTAGCTCCGATCCCCTATTTATTTCTCCCTCTATCTTTCTTTTGGTTACTTGACTTGACGGGGTTCTTGGTGTTGGGTTCTAGAAAGTTTCGGAGTGGAATGTGATACATAGTCCCTAAATTGAAAGTTAAAGTCGTAGGAGTTGATTGTAGTTGGACTTGTGTGAAGACGACTTTGGAACGGAGTTTTGTCGGTTCCAATAGTTTCGTATGGTGATTTTTGCATTACGAGCATGTCCGGATGTTGATTTGGAGGTCCGTAGGTCATTTCAACGTTAATTGGCGAAAGTTAAAAATTTGGAAGATTTTTAAAAAGTTTGACAAGAAGTGGATTTTTTGATATCGGGGTTGGATTCTATTTCCGGAAGTTGGAGTAGGTCTGTAATGTCAATTATGACATGTATATAAAATTTGAGGTCAATCAGACTTGATTTGATAGGTTTCGGCATCTGATATGGAAGTTACAAGTTTAAAGGCTCATTAGGCTTGAATCGATGCACAATTCTTAATTTTAGCGTTGTTTGATGTGATTTGAAAGCTCGACTAAGTCCGTATGCTGTTTTAGAACTTGTTGGTATAATTGGTTGAGGTCCCGGGGGCCTCGGGTGTGATTTGGATCATATTCGGTGCATTTTGAAACTTAGGAGATTGCAGATTTTGCTGGTGCTGGTGTTGTTATACACGATCGCGAGAGTGGGGCGCGTTGTAACCCGATCGGTCGTTTTGAGAGTAATAGCCCCGATTCCCTATTAACTGCTTTTCCCAAATTCTTTTCTACTATTGTGACTTGCCGGGATGATTGGTTTTGAGTTTCGGAGTGTTTTGGGACACCTAGTCCCTAAATGAGAGTTTAAGCCTTAAGATTTGGACTGTAGTCGGAACTATGTGAAGACGACTCCGGAATGGAATTCCTTCGATTCCGTTAGCTCCGTTAGGTAATTTTGGGTTTAGAGCATGTCCGGATTGTATTTTGGAGGTTCGTAGCTCATTTAGGCTTGAAATGACGAAAGTCGAATTTTTGAAATTTTGGTCCGGTAGTAGAATTTGTGATGTCAGGGTCGTTTTCCGATTCCGGAAGTTGGAGTAGGTCCGTAATGTTGATTATGACTTGTGCACAAAATTTGAGGTCAATCGGACGTGATTTGATAGGTTTCGACATCTGTTGTAGAATTTTGAAGTTTCAAGTTCTTTATGTTTGAATTGGAGGGTGATTCATGATTTTAGCATTGTTTGATGGGATTTGAGAGCTCAACTAAGTTTGCATGGTATTTTAGGAATGGTTAGTATGTTTGGTTGAGGTCCCGGGGGCCTCAGGTGTGTTTCGGATGCTTAATGGGTGAAAGCTTGGACTTAGAAGAATTTCTGATTTTTTTGCTCGTTCTGGTGTTTTCGCACTTGCGGTGGGGAGATCGCAGAAGCGAGACTTGCAGGCGCAAATGCGAGAAAGTCGAGAGTTGCCCTGGGGTTGCAGGTGCGAGGAAGTTCCGCATCTGCGATGCCCGCAAATGTGCAAGGCTGTTCGCAAATGCGCAAGATGCGCAGAAGTGGAAATGATGTCCGCAGGCGCGCGCGCGTAGGTGCGGCCCTTTTGTTGTAGGTGCGAAGACAGAGGGGGTAAGTGAGTTACACAGATGAGCACGTTTTCCTCACAAGGGCACCCGTAGGTGCGGAAATACCTGGGCAGTGATTAAAACTGAAGGGCTTCACGATTTTTGTCATTTTTGGCTTTGCAAACTCGGGTTAGGGCGATGTTTGAGAGTATTTTCGAGGCATTTCTTGAGGTAAGTTCCTTGTGCTTATTTTTGGTCAATAATCTTGCCTTGACATGTATTTTCTCACCTAGTTAATGTGTATTAAAGGTGAAAATTGGAGGCTAGGGATTTGGAAGTTTGAATTGTGGATTGGAGGACCATTGGGTGTCGGATTTTAGTAAATTTGATATGGTTAGACTCGTGAGTGAATGAGATTTCTAGTTTTGTGAATTTTGTTGGGTTTCGATACGTGGGCCCGAGGGCCTGGTTTGAGCCAATTTCGGGTTTTGGCCTAATTTGTGTAGTTTTTCTTGTGGGATTCATTCCATTAGCGCGTATTGATGGTATTGTACTGTTTTGAATAGATTCGGGCCATTTGGAGTCGGATACTCGTGGCAAGAACGTGATATCAAGTTGATTTGAGCGGTTCGAGGTAAGTGGCTTGCCTAACCTTGTGTTGGGGACTTCCCCTTAGGATAGCTTGATATTGTTTGGTGTGTGGGCGCCGTGTACGTAAGGTGACGAGTACGTACACGGGCTATTATTGCAAAAATCATGTTTAACCTTTTTAAATCATAAATTTCTTCTCTTATTAATTGTAGTAATATGTTTAATTGTGTAGTTTAGACTAGAAAAGCATGCTTACGTGTTTTAACTGCCTAATTGACATTCTGTGCGTCATGTTTAGTTAAGTCCTTATTTGCCTTATCTGTGTCCAGTATAAACTGTATAACTCGATGTCATACCTGTCATTTCATCTTGCGTTGCATATTTAAATTGGGACTATGGACGTATTCTGGGAGATCCCCCTGTACTGCATATTTACTTTGGGACTACGGACGTATTCCGGGAGATCTTGTACTGCATATTTACTTTGGGACTACAGACGTATTCGTGGAGTTCCCCCAGCACTGCATATTTACTTTGGGACTACAGATGTATTCCGGGAGATCCTCCTGTACGGCATATTCATTTGAAACTACGGGACGGTATCCCGAGAGATTTTCCACTGTGTTTACCTTGTTTTGAGCCAAGGGCTCCCTTAACTGTTAAATTTTCGAGAATTTCTTTAACTATGTTACCGTAAATTCTACTTATATCTTTTACTGTTTAATTTATTATATTTACTCCGGTAGGGCCTTGACCTGATCTCGTCACTACTCGACCGAGGTTAGGCTTGGCACTTACTGGGTACTATTGTGGTATACTCATGCCCTTTCCTGCACATGTTTTTCATGTGCAGATCCACGTACGAGCTATCAGCCTTGGGGTTAGTGCGTGCTGCTGATTCTAGGAGAATTCAAGGTATTTCTGCTTGCGTCCGTAGATCTTCGGAGTCCCCTTCTACTCCCTCGTCTAGAGACTTTCCTTATTATCTTCAGACTTTTGTATAGAGCTACATAGATTATATCAGCTTGTGACTTAGTGATATTCCGGATTTTGGGAAACTATTTTGTATATGCCGAGTGGTGCTACTCTTGGCTATTTATAATATGATGTTTACCTTTAAAATGTTGTGTTTTCTTTATATTTTTCGCAATATTAGGCTTACCTAGTCGTAAAGACTAGGTGCCATCATGACCCCTTACGGAGGGATAATTTGGGTCGTGACACGCGTTCACGATGTGTTCTTGGTGGCAGAAGGGATTTAGTGCTACACGTTCTCAAGACTGGGTTGACGATCGCATAAGTTAGTGCAACAGTGAAATGCGAACGCGTGGGTAAGACCGTGTTCGCTTAGAGGAAGTGAAGGCTGAGGATTCATACACGATTGTTCATCGCGATCATGTGAGGTCATTCGTGATCGCGTAGGTACGAGGGACCAGTGCACCGCATTCACGTATGTCTTTCCACATTCTCGTAAATTCTGCTTCGCGATCGCGTAGGTATGGGGCAGTAACATTTTGTGCTTCGCGAACGCAAGGCTAATTCTGCGTTCGCGAAGAAGTAAAACTGGGCATTAGATCTTAAAGTTTCAAAATCGAGGGTTTGTTTTCATTTTCATTTTGGGACTTTAAGAGCTCGGATTGAGGCGAGATATTTTGAGGGAGTTTCAGAGGAAATATTTGGGTAAGGATTCTTGAATTGTTTTTGATTAATTTCCACTAATCCATCTTCGATTTCGTCATCTAATTAAGGATTTGGAGTGGAAACATTGGGAAAAAAATGTAAAAGTTCTTAGACCAAATTCTTTGGTTTTTTTAAAGGCCAAATGAGGTCGGATTTGGATAATTCTTGTATGATTGGACTCAATATCGAATGGGTGTTCGGTTTTTGTATTTTTGGTCAGGTTCCGAGTCGTGAGCCCGGGTCGACTTTTTGTGGCAATTTTTCCAATTCTTGCTAAAATAATAATTTCATTATCTAGATTAGTTTCCTATAGTTATATTTATTGTATGTAATTATTTTTGGCTAGAGTTGAGTCGTTCAGAGTCGGAAAATCGAGAAAAATGCCTTCTTATTGATTGATTGAGTGAGGTTTGAGGTAAGTGACTTGTCTAACCTTGTGTGGGGGACATCCCCCTTAGGATTTGATATTGTTGTGACAATTTGTGATATGTGAGGGCCGTGTACGCGAGGTGACAAGCGCGTACATGGGCTAAATATTAAAATTCTGGTTTTAGCTAAGTAGTTTCCTTTTTATACCTTAACTAAGTTACTTAGCATGTATAGTTATCATGTTTAGCCTAATTTCACCTGTCTACTTGTCTTATCTCTTATTTGTAACTTGTACTGCATGCTTAATTGAATTTCCTGCTTTTTTTAATTCCATATTCATTATTTAACTATGAGATTCTTTACTTGAAATTGCTATCCTTGAAATATCATTATTTCAGTTGTAATATTTTGGTTTTCGTGATTATTGTTGAGACAAATGTTTGGTTGTTGCACGAGGTTTCTGCCATGCGGTTGTTATTATTGATACACATGCTGTGGTATAAAGTCTGAGTGTTGAAACGTATGCGGTGAGATATGGTGGGCTTGATACACGTGCCTAGTAGGGGAACTACTAGAAGTCATGCACTGTGATAAGGTTAGCTAAAATGCGGGATGCTATTTTGGAAAAATAATTTTCAAAACAAAATATGAAGGCTCCCGCGGTAAAATAAGGAAAGACTGTGAGATATTTACTTTTGGGACTACGAGGCGGTACCTCGGTAGTGCCCCTGTTGATTTCTTCTATTTGCTGTATTGTTGTTGTTGTTCCTTAACTTGTAAGATTTTTGCTTTCCTTTCATGTTTTATTTGTCTTTCTTTGATTCAGTGTTATTACCTTTCGTAAATTCTCATTGTTTCATTTCTCTGTCATTTCATTATATTATTATATTTTCTGCCCTATTTCTTATTTTTTTCAGTAGGGCCCTGACCTGACCTCGTCACTACTCTACCGAGGTTAGGCTTGGCACTTACTAGGTACCGTTGTGGTGTACTCATACTACGCTTCTGTACATCTTTTGTGCAGATCTAGGTACTGCCTACCAGACCAGGTATTCGTGAGCTAGTCCGTACGTGAAGACTTCAAGGTACATCTGCCAGCGTCCGCAGACTCTGATGTATAGGGATATTTAGTATGTCTCTTTATAGCTTGTGACTTATATCTACCGAGTTTTGGGAGTTGTTTATACTTGAGTTGCAATTTTTATTTATTACGGTTGTTGACGTTTTGAGTTTTAGCTTAATATTTCAGTTATTCCGCATACTTATTAGGATTACCTAATCTCGGAGACTAGGTGCCATCACGACATCCTACAGAGGGAAATTGGGGTCATGACACTATCTAATTTAGCATAGAAGACAACTAGCATTAAGAGAAAACAATTGAAAAGTCTATCTATTACTTCAAAAGAACCGAGATATATTATAAATAAATTTGACATTTCTTTTTATTGTAATAAAATATTTATTTTCTTTGATTCTTTTATTTTACTGCTCAGATTAATATATAAATTTATTAATAATACTATTTCAGTATTATTTATTTATTACCTTTATTTTATTTATTAACTTATAAATTCTCTCACACTTCTCTACCCCCTTTATATATTATTTTTTCTTCTATGAAATCTTATATAGTTATTTTCTTTAGTATTTAGTCCAAAAATCGACAAAGAATAGAACAACAACTGCGTATATTTTCTTATACTTCACAAATATCTCGTGTTATTTTTCCGTCGTTGGAGTTTTCTTTTCCTATTCAGAAGCTTGGATAAGATTTAAATGATTTTGTTTTTCAATTCACAAGCTTAGAAGAGAATTGAGTTGATTTGGTTTAAGAAAATAAATAGACAGAAGATATATAGATTAATTATTCTTATTTTATTATTATTATTACTATTACTATTATTATTATTATTATTATTATTATTATTATTACTATTATTATTATTACTACTATTACTATCGTTATTATTATTATTACTATTATTATTATTATTATTATTATTATTATTATTATTATTATTATTATCGTTATTATCATCGTTATTATTATTATTATTATCATCGTTGTTATTATTATTATTATTATTATTATTATTAGGAGTAGCAATAATATGTGCTGACAATATCTCCAACTTTATAGTTAAAATTAGTAAAAATAGTGCTATTGTTTTTGTCTTTAAACTCAATATTTGTGTTGAAACAACTTACCAGTTACGATAGGACAATAGGATGTATCTTTAGAAAAATATTCACTTTCTTTCCATTCAGATTCAAAAGAATCTTATTTATTATCTTTCCATTTTAATTCAAAAAAGAAATTTTATCTTTCAATTTAAATTAAATGTTATCATAAATATTATCCTAAGTTGCCAAATGGCTTTATAATAGCTTGCCACTTGGCTTAACCACAATATAAACTTTCTTTCTTTAATATATATACTAGTATTAGCAGCCGCGCGTGTAATGACCCGACCAGTCATTTTACTTTCTAGATCCCCGTTCCTCTAAATAAGACTCTCCGTATGTGCTTTTACTATTTTATGACTTACAAGGATGGTTAGTTCGGTATTTGGAAGGGTTCGAGTTGAAATCGGAATAATTAGTTCCTTATTATTGTCTTAAAAGGGTTAAGTTTGACTTGAGTCAACAATTGTAGTAAATGACATCGAACCGGAATTTGACGGTCCTAATAGGTTCGTATGATGATTTTGGACTTGGGCACATGTTCGGATAGGGTTTTGGATGACTCGTGAGCGTTTCGACGCTTAATATTGAAAGTTGGCACATTGAAGGTTTTTCAAGTTCGTTAAATTTGGTTTGAAGTTGGTTTTGGTGTTATCAAAGTCCGTTTGGGATTACGAGCCTGAGAATAGTTCCGTATGATGATTTAAAACTTGCAAAAAAAAATTTGGTGTCATTTCGAGTAGTTTAAGTATGATTCAGCGCGTTCGGAGCAAGTTTGAAGAACTTGAAGTTCATAAGTTGATTAGATTTGCTTTGGAGTGTGATTCTTAGTTTTGGTATTGTTTTCCGTATTTTGAGAGGTTGAGCAGGTCCGTCTTATGTTTACGAACTTGTTGGTATGTTTTGGCGGGGCCCCGGGTTCCATTCGGACGATGTGCGGACCAAGTTTGGACTTAATAGATATGCTGGTGCACCAGTTCTGGTGCGTTCGCACCTGCGCGATTTTGGCTGCAGGTGCGAGATTTTGACTATAGAAGAGGCCTAGCGTGGATTGCTCAGTGATCGCAGGAGCGATCTAGGGACCGCACCTATGAAGGTGCAGATGCGAGGCAGGCGATCGCAGAAGCGGGGAAGGTCACAGGTGTGACGCGTACACCGCAGAAGCGAAGGAGGCAGACCTGGGCTTGGTACGCACCTGCGAGGGTTTTTCCACAGAAGCAGAGCTGCATGTGCGAAAACCGCTGGGTAGTGAGGTTCATTTAAGTCGGGACTTGGGCCATTTTTGACTTATTTCTTTCATCGCTTGGGCTATTTTGGAGCTTCTTGGAGAGGGGTTTTCACCTAACTATTGAAGGTAAGTAATTTCTATCCAATGTAAGTTAAATAGATACATTATGGGTAGATTTTAACATGTAAAATTGTGAAAATTATGGGTCTAGTTGAAAAATTTAGGTTTTGATAAAAAATGGGATTTAACCACGAAAATGATTATGGAATTGGGTGAAAATGATATATTTGAGTTCATGAGGTTATGGGTAATAATTATTTTAGAAACTTTTTCGAATTCGGGCACATGGGCCGGGGGTAAATTTTAGGAATCTTTCAATTAGGGGTGGGTAATTACCCCAATAGTTAAATTATGAACTTTTGAGTATATTTTAATTTATTTATATAATATTTTTCTACTTTCGGGTTATTTGGAACCAGGTTGAGGATTTAGAACGTATTTATGGACTGGAAGTGAGCTTGAGAATGAGGTAAGTCTCTTGCCTAACCTTTTAAGAGTGAACTCGTCCTCTTAGGTGTATTTTTTTGTTGTGAATTACTTGGGTGGAGAGCTACGTACGCACTAGGTGACGAGTGTTCCTGCGTAGCTATATTCCATGATATGTCCGGATAGTCTTAGATTTACATCATGCTTTAATTGTACTGTCATGCTTGTTGTGAATATTAATTATCTTAAATATAGCTCAGACTAGAGATTTTAAAGTTGAAAACTTCCAAGTTAGATTACTTATTTGGGGAAAGAATTGAGAAATACTTAATAACTCTGAGAAATCCATGTCCTCTCACGTCGCAAGTACTTCCGCGAGTGATGTAACTTCTTTATTCTCATGGGAACGGGGCGTTCGCCTCGGCAGTATGATAGATACATCGATGGTTCATGCCGTTCGACCCTCGGCAATGCACACAATATTTTGGATCGGGCCATACAACCTCGGCATAAATCATGCGTGATAATACTCAGAACCCGATTACACATGATATTATGTTATGACTAGACAGGTATAGCTTATTTAATAACCGGAAGTGATTTGGAACTAGTATGTGTTAGATGAAGATTTTGAAATTTATTATCAGTTAAAGAATCATGTATTCACTACTTGGTTTTTTATTATTATTATTATTATTATTATTATTATTATTATTATTATTATTATTATTATTTCCATATTCTATAACTGTTTAGAGTTTCTGCATTTGATTATTGGCCCATAGTAAGTACCAATGTCGACCCCTCGTCACTACTTCTTCGAGGTTAGACTGGATACTTACTGGGTACATGTTGTTTATGTAACGACCCGGGTCCTTTATACAACACCAAGAGTCTCTCTTTTGCATTTTCTTTTCGTCTATTATATTTTAAACAATAGTTTAGTGTTTTGTATATTCTACTAGTAGCTCATACACGTGTAACACCAGGTCTTGGAAATATGTTAGTGGAAGTTTGATGTTTTTTGAGTATTTATACCCCACACTTGCTCTCGTATTTGTTTAAGCTTTATTTTATTAAATGTTTCACCTACTTAATAAATAAAAATCAACTATTTCGAAATTGTTAAAAAGAATAAATACATGGATAGTTCACCGTTGGCTTGTCTAACGACGACGTTGAACTCTATCACGACCTATATGGGAAATTGGGTTGTGACAACATGGTATCAGAGCACTAGGTTCACGTAAGTCTCACAAGTTATAAGAAGGCATAATAGAGTCTCGCAGATTGGTGCGGAGACGTCCGTACTTATCTTCGAGAGGCTATAGGGTGTTAGGAAACTACTCTTTCTTCATCTCCTTTCATGCAGTTTATGTTGTGTTAGTTAGCTTTCTCTTATTCTCTCATAAATGGTGAGAGCGCGTGTGACAGATGTACCCGACCATGGAAGAGTTGCTCTCTCTATTGCTAGAGGCTGAGGGAGGGCTCCAACTCATGGTAGAGGATGAGGACGTCCTAGAGTTGCTCCAGTTGTGCCACAAGTGTATCCAGTGGAGGAACCTGCTATTTAGGAGCAGGGCGAGGTGCCTGCAGCTAAGCCAGCCCCAGCGGATTTCCTATCCACACCAGGATTCCAGGAGGTCATGGTCCGTATGTTGTGGTTCATGGATTCTATGACTCAGGCTGGTTTATTTCCAGTAGAACCCACCATATCTCAAGTGGGAGGAGGATCACAGACCCCTACCACTCAGTATCCTAGGCATGCAGTTTCCGTATATCAGACCCGAGCCCACTACCTATGGGCAGAGCCCAGCCAATTATAGCAGCCATACCTGAGCCTAGACCAACTACGTCCGACGAGCCGCATAAGCTATTGGATAGATAGACCAGACTATATCCTCCTGTCTTTAGAGGTGAGCGACATGAGGACCCCCAGAACTTTAATGATTGTTGCAGGGATAGACTGCACAACATGAGGATTTTGAGTCCCACGAGTGGACTTTACCACTTTTCGGCTGGAGGGCAGGGCCCGTAAGTGGTGTTAGTCATATCTTCTCGGCAGACCAACAGGTTCTCCTCCCTTGACTTGGGACCAGTTCACACCTATCTTTCTGGATAGATATATTCCACTCTCTTAGAGGGAAGAGTTGCTATTTCAGTTCGAGCAGCTCAAGCAGGGTCAGATGTTAGTGATCGACTATGAGGCAATATTATCTGAGTTGTCTCGCCATGCACTTATGATACTTCCCACTGATGCATAGAGAGTGCAGAGTATTGTTATCAGTTTTCACTCTGGTATCCAGGCCACTATGGCCCGAGAGGTTGATATGGGGACTTCTTATAAGCTAGTTGTGGAGATAGCTAAGAGGATCGTGGGTGTTCGTTACCAGATCCGAGAGAAGGTGCCGAGGGACAAACGGTTCCATTATTCTAGAGGGTTCAGTGGTGCTCCGTCTGGGGGTAGAGGTCAGTTTGGGAGGGGTCAGTCTAGCAGGCCCACATATCCAGCACCGCCACCTTCTCAGGGTGCTCAAGTGTGGCTCTATTTCAGTGCCATTCCAGAGATCACATACCGCCCACCAACTATTCAGGGTTCCTCCAGAGGGTATTCAGTTCATCAGGGTCAAACTTCAAGTCAGCAGTCCCCCAGTTCGAGGGGTTGTTATGAGTGCGGGGATCCTGGCCACATGAAGAGGTTTTGTTCCAGACTTTGGGGCAAGGCAGTTCAGCAGGGTCATCAGTCTATGATTACAACACCAGCTTCCGCACCAGCCGTCCGGCCACCCAGAGGTAGATAGCAGATGGCTAGGGGTCATCCTAGAGGTGGAGTCCAGTCAGGTGGCGCTCCAGCTAGATTCTATGCTTTTCCGGCCAGAATAAATGCAATTGTATCAGATGCCGTGATCACAAGTATTATTGCTGTCTGTGGTAGGGATGATTCATTACTATTTGATCCAGGGTCTACACATTCATATATTTCATCTCTGTTTTCTCATATCCTGGGTGTTCCTCGCGAGTCCTTGGGTACTCCTGTATAAGTGTCCACGCCAGCGGGCGATTATGTTGTGGTGGATCGGATCTACCGGTCCTGTATCGTGACTTTTTGTGATTTGAGACTAGAACGAATCTTCTATTTCTTGATATGACGGACTTTGAGGTCATCATGGGCATGGATTGGTTGTCTCTATATCACGCCATCCTTGATTGCCATGCCAAGACTGTTACCTTAGCGATGCCAGACTTGCCTAGATTGGAGTGGATGGGTTCGTCTGTCAGTGTAGTCGGGTTATCTCTTTTTTCTGAAGGCTCGACATATGGTCGAGAAGGGTTGTTTGGCTTATCTAGCTTATGTTTGGGATACTACTATGGATACTCCGAAAATTGATTCAGTGCCCGTGGTTTAGGAGTTCTCCTATGTGTTTCCTTCTGATCTTCCAGGCATGCCACCAGATCGTGATATCGATTTCTTTATTGATTCGGCTCCAGGTACCCAGCCTATCTCTATTCCACCGTACCGCATGGTTACGAAAGAGCTGAAGGAGTTGAAAGAACAGCTTGAGGAGTTGCTAGCAAAAGGGTTCGTCAGACTGAGTGTGTCGCCTTGGGGTGCACCGGTGTTATTCGTGAAGAAGAAAGATGGGACTATGCAGATGTGCATTCATTACTTCCAGTTGAACAAAGTTACTATTAAGAACAAGTACCTGTTGCTGCATATTGATGATTTGTTTGACTAGTTGTAGGGTGCCAGGGTGTTCTCTAAGATTGACTTGAGATCGGAGTACCACCAATTGAATATTCATGATTCGGATGTTCCGAAAATGGCTTTCTGGACTAGATATAGCCACTATGAGTTTTTAGTGATGTCCTTCAGCTTGACTAACGCCCAGACGGCATTTATGGATTTGATGAACTCGGTGTTCAGGCCGTATATTGACTCGTTTGTCATTGTCTTCATTGATAACATTTTGATCTACTCGCGTAACATGGAGGAGCACGAGCAACATTTGAGAGTGGTACTTCAGACCTTGCAGGAACAAAAGCTATATGCTATGTTCTCCAATCATGAGTTTTGGTTAGACTCTGTGGTAGACTTAGGGCATGTTGTATCAGGCGAGGGTATTAAGGTAGATCCCAAACAAATCGAGGTAGTTTAGAGTTGGCCTCGTCCTACCACAATGACCGAGATCATGAGCTTTTTTGGGTTAGCAGGTTATTATCGTCAGTTTGTGGAGGGCTTCTCATCTATTGCAGCACCTTTGACTAGATTGACCCAGAAGGGTGATCCGCTCCGATGGTCCGATGATTGCGAGGTGAGCTTTTAGAAGCTCAAGACCGCCTTGACTTCAGCACCGGTGTTAGTGTCTTCCGGTTCAGGGATGTATACTGTGTATTGTGACACTTCACACATTGTCCTGGGTTGTGTATTGATGAAATATGGGAGAGTTATTGCATATGCTTCATGACGATTGCGAGGTGAGTTATTGCTGAAGCCCGACGAGAAGCATTACCCCGTATATGATTTGGATTTGGCCGCGATAGTTCATGCTTTCAAGATCTAGAGGTATTATCTTTATGGGGTGTCCTGTGAGGCTTACATCAATCATTGGAGCTTACAACATTTGTTCAAGCAGAGGGATCTTAATTTGAGGCAGCGCACGTGGCTTGAGTTACTAAAAGATTATGATATTACCATCCTTTATTATCTGGGCAACACGAATGTGGTTGCGGATGCCTTGAGCAGAAAGACAGAGTGTATGGGTAGTTTGGCATTCATTTAAGTAGAGGAGAGGCCATTAGCTTTGGACATTCATCCCTTGGCTAACAGACTTGTGAGGTTAGATATTTCAGAGCCCAATCGAGTTCTTGCATGCATCGTCGCCCAGTCTTCACTATTCGAGAAGATCAAGGCTCGTTAGTACGACGATCCACACTTATTGGTTTTAAGACAGAAAGTACTACATGGTGGTTCCAAGGAGGTTACTATCACTGAGGATGGTGTTCTGCGACTCCAGGGTCGTCTATGTGTCCCTAATGTTGATGGATTGAGGGAAAAGATTCTAGAGGAAGCACATAGTTCTCAGTATTCTATTCATCCAGGTGATACGAAGATGTATCGCGACCTGAGGCAACATTATTGGTGGCGGCGGATGAAGAAGGACATAGTTGAGTATGTGGTGAGGTGCCTAAATTTCTAGTAGGTTAAGTATGAGCATTAGAGGCCAAATGGCCTACTCCAGCAGATGGTTATACCTGAGTGGAAATGGGAGCGCATTACTATGGCCTTTGTAGTTGGGTTGACGCGGACCTTGAGGAAGTTTGATGCAATTTGGATAATTGTCGACAGGTTGACCAAGTTGGCACACTTCATTCCGGTTGTGACCACGTATTCTTCAGAGAGATTGGCCCATATTTACATTCAGGAAATTATTCAGTTACATGGTGTGCCTGTTTTCATTATATCAGATAGAGGCCCTCAGTTTACTTCGCATTTCTGGAGGGTAGTACAGAGTGAGTTGGGGCTCCGGGTAGAGCTCAACACAACATTCCATCCGCATACCGACAGGCAATGAGAGCAGATGGTTCAGATCTTGGAGGATATGCTTAGAGCATGTGTGATTGACTTCAGAGGGAAGTGGGATCGATTCTTTCCTTTGTCCGAGTTTGCTTATAACAATAGTTATTAGTACAATATCGAGATGGCTCCATTTGAGGCTATGTATGGTCAGTGATGTCGTTCGCCCGTCGGATGGTTTTTTCCTGGCGAGGCTACGTTATATGGTACTGACATGGTGAAGGATGCCTTGGAAAAGGTAAAGTTAATTTAGGAGCGATTTCGCACAACACAGTCCATACAGAAGAGTTACATAGATCATAAAGAGTGTGATTTATCATTTATGGTAAGCGAAAAAGTTCTCTTGAAAGTCTCGCCGATGAAGGAAATCATGAGATTCGGGAAGAAGGGCAAGTTGTGCCCAAGGTTTATAGGTCCATTTGAGGTGTTGAGACGAGTTGGAGAGGTTAATTATGAGATTGGTTTGCCTCCTAGTCTATCGAGAGTTCATCCGGTCTTCCACGTGTCTATACTTCAGAAGTATCATGACGACATGTCGCATGTGTTAGACTACATCACAGTTCATCTGGATGAGAGCCTGGATTACGAGGAGGAACCAATTGCCATTGTTGACAGGAAGGTTTGCCAGTTGAGGTCTAAGATGATTTCTACGGTAAAAGTTAAGTGGAGGGGTCAATCAGTAGAGTAGGTGACTTAGGAGACCGAGGAGGACATGCGGAGCAGATATCCACACTTATTCGGCACTCCAGGTACGATTCTAGACCCGTTCGAGGATGAATATTTGTTTAAAAGGTGGAGAATGTAACGACCCGACCGATTATTTTGCTTTATAGATCCATGTTCCCTCAAATAGGACTCTCCGTATGTGCTTTCACTATTTTATGACTTGCGTGGATGGTTAGTTCAGGATTTGGAAGGGTTTGGGTTGAAATAAGAACACTTAGTTCCTTATTATTCGCTTAAAAGGGTTAAGTTTGACTTGGATCAACATTTTTAGTAAACGACCTTAGAACCAGGATTTGACGGTCCCAATAGGGCCGTATGATGATTTTGGACTTGGGCATTTATTCGGATCAGGTTTTGGATGACCGGGGACCGCTTTAGCGTTTTATATTGAAAGTTGTCACATTAAAGGGGTTTCAACTTCTTTAAATTTGGTTTGAAGTTAGTTTTGGTGTTATCGAGGTTCGTTTGGGATTTTGAGCTCGAGAATAGTTCCGTATGGTGATTTAATACTTGCACGCAAAATTTGGTGTCATTCCGAATAGTTTAAGTATGATTCGGTGCGTTTGGAGCAAGTTGGAAGAACTTGATGTTCATAAGTTGATGCGATTTGGTTTGGAGTGTGATTCTTAGTTTTGATATTGTTTTCTGTGTTTCGATTGGTTGAGTAGGTCCATATTATGTTTACGAACTTGTTGGTATGTTTGGGCATGGCCCCGGTGTACTCGAGTGCTATTCAGATGATGCGCGGACCAAGTTTGGACTTAATAGAACTGCTGGTGCACTAGTTTTGGTGCGTCTACACCTGCAAGATTTTTGCCGCTGGTGGGAGCTTTTAACCTCAGAAGCATCCTGGCATGGACTGCCCAGTGATCATAGGAGCGAGGCAGGGACCACACCTGTGAACGCGCATGTGCGAGGCAGGCGATCACAGAAGCGGGGAAGATCGTAGGTGCGACGTGTATGCCGCAGAAGTGGACTCGCAGAAGCGTGCTATTGTTCATAGAAGCGAAGGAGGAAGACATGGTCTTGGTCTTCACCTGCGAGGTTTTTTCCCCATAAGTGGAGCCGCAGGTGCGACAGTGGCACCGCAGGTGCGAAAACCGCTGGGCAGTGAGGTTCTTTTAAGTCGGGACTTAGGCCATTTTTGACTCATTTCTTCATCTCTTGGGCGATTTTGGAGATTCTTAGAGAGGGGTTTTAACCTAGCTATTGAAGGTAAGTAATTTCTATCCAATGTAAGTTAAATACATACATTATGGGTAGATTGTAACATGTAAAATTATGAAAATTATGGGTCTAGTTGAAAAACCTATGTTTTGATAAAAAATGGGATTTAACCACGAAAATGATTATGGAATTGGGTAAGAGTGATATATTTGAGTTCTTGAGGTTATGGGTAACAATTATCTTCGAACATTTCCGGAATACGGGAACGTGGGGTCGGGGTGAATTTTAGGAAGCTTCCAATTAGGGGTGGGTTGTTACCCCAATAATTACATTATGAACTTTTGAGTATATATTGATTTATTTATATAATATTTGGCTAGTTTTGGGTTGTTTGGCACCAAGTTGAGTATTTAGAGCATATTTGTGGACCGGAAGTGAGCTTGAGAACAAGGTAAGTCTCTTTCCTAACCTTGTAAGGGGAACTCATTCCCTTAGGTATATTTGTTTATTGTGAATTACTTGTGTGGGGAGCTACGTACGCACTAGGTGACGAGTGTTCCTGCGTAGCTATATTCCATGATATGTCCGGATAGTCTTAGATTTACATCATGCTTTAATTGTACTGTCATGCTTGTTGTGAATATTAATTATCTTAAATATAGCTCAGACTAGAGATTTTAAAGTTGAAAACTTCCAAGTTAGATTACTTATTTGGGGAAAGAATTGAGAAATACTTAATAACTCTGAGAAATCCATGTCCTCTCACGTCGCAAGTACTTCCGCGAGTGATGTAACTTCTTTATTCTCATGGGAGCAGGTCGTTCGCCTCGGCAGTATGATAGATACATCAATGGTTTGTGCCGTTCGACCCTCGGCAATGCACACAATATTTTGGATCGGACCATACGACCTCGGCATAAATCATGCGTGATAATACTCAGAACCCGATTACACATGATATTATGTTATGGCTTGAGAGGTATAACTTATTTAATAACCGGAAGTGATTTGGAACTAGTATGTGTTAGATGAAGATTCTGGAATTTATTATCTGTTAAAGAATCATGTATTCACTGCTTGGTTTTGTGTTATTATTATTATTATTATTATTATTATTATTATTATTATTATTATTATTATTTCCATATTCCATAACTGTTTAGAGTTTCTGCATTTGATTATTGGCCCATAGTAAGTGCCAATGTCGACCCCTCGTCACTACTTTTTCGAGGTTAGACTGGATACTTACTGGGTACATGTTGTTTATGTGACGACCCGGCCGGTCGTTTTGTGTATTACATCCCCGTTCCCCCATTTACTACTCAATTTATGCTTTACGGTTGTTGCATGACTTGCCAGGGTTATGTGTTCGGGCCCAGAAGGATTTCGGTGTGAAATGCGACACTTTGTCTCATAATTGAAAACTTAAGTTGGAAAAGTTGACAAGATGTTGACGTATGTGTAAACGACCTCAGATTTGTATTATGATAATTTCAATAGCTCCGTATGGTGATTTTGGACTTAGGAGTATGTCCAGAAAACTATTTGGAGGTCCGTAGTGGAATTAGGCTTGAAATGGCGAAAGTTGAATTTTTGGGAAATTTGATCGGGGCTTGACTTTTTGATATCGGGGTCGGAATCCGATTCTGGAAATGGGAATAGCTTTGTTATGTCATTTATGACTTGTGTGCAAAATTTAACTCATTCCGGATTGATTTGATGTGTTTCATCACAAGATATAAAATTTAAAAGTCCAAAGTTCATAGATTTGGATTTGAGGTGCGATTCATCGTTTTGGTTGTTTGATGTGATTTGGGGCCTCGCGGAGATCCGTGTTATGTTATGGGACTTGTTGATATATTTGGTTGAGGTCCCGAGGGCCTTGGGTGAGTTTCAGATGTGGTTCGGATCAATTTCGTTGCATATTGCACTCCTGAAGATTTATGGTTTTGGTGTGATTGCACCTGAGGAAATGGGCTCGCAGGTGCGACAAGGCAGTCGCAGAAGCGGCCCAACTCGAGCAGAAGCGAGACCGCAAATGCGGTTTACGCGCTGCAGAAGCGACCTTTGCAGGTGCGAGCTTCGTCCGTAGAAGCGGATGTCGCAGATGTGACTACTCTACTGCAGATGCGGAAGTCACTGGGCAGAAGCCTTAAATTCGGGGTTTCGCTATTTTTAGCCATATTCAACATTTTGGAGCTCGGTTTGAGCGATTTTGGAAAGGAATGTTTTCGCACAACTTGGGGTAAGTGTTCTTGACTCTCTTGTTATTATATTCCATGAATTAATCTTCGTTTTCGGCGTTAGATAATTGATTTTTCAAGAGAAATCCGAGGAAGTTTTTACAATTTCATAAAATGAATTTCCAAGAATTGAACTTCGATTCAGAGTTGGATTTGGGTGAAATTAGTATAGTTGAACTTGTAATTGGATGTGTTGTCGGATTATGTGAGTTTCATCGGATTTTGAGACGTGGGCCCCATGAGCAATTTTTGGAGTGTAATTTCAGATTTTGGGGGCAAATATTAGTATTTTAACATGGAATTAATTCCTATAAATGTGTGGACTAAATCAAATTTATTGTGGCTAGATTCGAGCCATTCGGGAGTTGATACGCTCAGAATGGAGTTTCTAGATCAGTGTTTAGCTTGCTCGACATTGGATTCGCCTTGCTCGAGGTAAGTAACTCTTCTAATCTTGGAGTTGAGGGTATGGACCCTAAATATACGTGTTATGTGTTTGAAGTTGAGGTGACGCACAAGCTAGGTGAGGGCGTGTGGGCGTGCACCATGTGAACTGTGATTTCGTTATTTTTGTGGTATTATGTAGTTAAACGAACTTATCTGTAATTATGAAATCTCTATGTAGTAGAGTTATCGAGCTGTGATCCATGTTAGAAACCATGTCTAGGCTACATGCTTATCCTGTTAGGACCCACCGAGGTCATTTCTTCGGTTGAGTTTTCTACTTTCATTGCATTAAATACTCAGTCATACACATTCATATGCATATCATATCTCAGTCTCTGTTGTTATTTATTGATGCATCATATTATTGTTTTCGGGCTAGTATCATGACATTGTGAGACCGTGAGAGAGACACTGGAGAGTTTGATGACTGAGTGAGGCCGAGTGCCTAATTTTGAGTTACATTTATGGGATCGGGCTGCACGCCGCAGTGGTTATACTGATTTATGATAGCGCTTGGGTTGAAGGATCCCCTCTGGAGTCTGCACACACCCCAGTGAGCGCGGTTGATATTATTGAGGGATGGATCTTCTCTGGATATGGATCTTGTCCGAAGCATTATATACCTGGAGATGTATCTTCTCCACGGGCTGGATTGGCCCTACTCGGTTCTGAGTGACTGATAATCAGTTGATGTGTATATTCCGGGATGGATCTTCCATGGGTCGAATTGGCCATATACAGTACCGAGTGATTGAGCATGTTGAGTGGTATGTGTGAGAAAGTGAGATTGAGTTCTTTGAGAGTGTGAATACATAAGTTCATCTCTAAGATACATTGCATTGACAAGCACACATGACATACATGCATAGAGATATATTTTCCTTATGTTGTATGGTATCACGTTATTCATGACTTCTCACACATGTTGACATATGGGCATAGTGATGAATTGGTTTTACACTGTCTATCTGGAAAGAAAATGAAACATCTTAATTATTATTGGAAGAATTTTCGGGAAAATTACTGTTTTCAAACTTACTCATATTTTTGGCAACTTCGGTAAACGATTTGGGTTTTCACTGATGTACTTGAAAGTCAGAACTATTTTTATAAATCATGATTTTATTGAGCATTTTATCTTCGAGTTACTTATTGTATTACTTGCTTTACGTTGTTATGGATTGTTGTTGGCTATTGGTGTTAGACCCTACTTGGGTACAAGCTCATCACTACTTTCAACCTAAGGTTACGTTTGTTACTTATTGAGTACATGAGGTCGGTTGTACTAATACTACACTTCTGCACCTTGCGTGCATATGTTGGCTGCTGATGTTGCTGTGTTCGTTGGGAGTTGGATCTGAAGATGTACCTGCATTCCGGTTGGAGTTACCTCTTGTTCATGGTAGCCTTAGATTTATAAAAATCTGTTTTTGTACTTTTCAAATATATTATGTATTTACTTCATACCACCTTTATAAACTCTATTCTTAGAAACTCATAATTTGTACTACCAGACCTTGGGGAATGTATTAGTTTCATATATATTTTTTTATTCTATTGCCTCATTAATTTCATTGGAATTGGGTAGTTGATAATTGGCTTACCTAGCGGGTCGGGTTAGGTACCATCACAACTAATTAGATTTTGGGTCGTGAAAGGTGGTATCAAAGCTCTTGGTTCATAGGTTCTACAAGTCATGAGCAAGAGTCTAGTAGAGTCTTGCGGATCAGATGATGACGTCCATACCTATCTTCGAGAGGCTACATGGCATTTAGGATATATACTTACCATCTTTCTTTCCTTATCGTGGGGAATTGATTCAGCTTGAGACAAAAATCTTTGAATTCCTTCCACGCACTCGTATGCGCACATGGGCGCTCAGTATCGGCTGTGCATCACCGGCTTATGATTCTATGAACGAGGTTTGAGATGTGTAGTCTGTGTTTTGGTGATGGGCCAATCTGGAGGACTTGGGGCCATGGTTAGACCGCGGCTTAAGCTCAGTAGCTTATGTTGTAACTTGTACATTTGGGAATCATATGTTCGGTAATGTCCCTATGAGTGTAAATTGTGGCTCGATGAGCGGTGGAATGGCTTTGTGATGAGTATGATGTAACTGCGGGATGTGTTAAGACTATTTGAATATGACGAGAAGTGTTTCCTTGAAATATAAAAGAAAGGCCATTGGGTGCTTGATTTTCGTTTTGATGTGACGTACAGTCTCGAGTATGAATGCTTTGAAGGATCTTTCACGTTGTTAAATTTTGGGACAAATTAAATTCTCATGTCTGGTTAATGAGTTTGGACTCAAATATACTAAGAGATTGCATAGTAATTGTGACTGCCAAAAGGTATAACGAGATACCAATTTGAGATTAAGCAGGTGAGTTATCCCCTGCAGAGTAAACTACTTAGGTGTGTTCCTTATAATGTGAGTGGAGCATTTCTTTTCCGCCAGCGGGGCACATGTGTTGAGATTTGAATTTGAATCTGGTTGAGAAAGTTGACTTGAGTGTCAAGAGAATGAATACGAGCTTAGCGGATGATTGAGGTATATTTATGGTTGGCATTGTATGATCTTGAGAAGAATTTCTTTCTTGAGTTGGCCGCGGTATTATGGAAGTAATAGAGTACGGGTACTGTGAGTTATCGAGTGTTTATATTTATGGCTTTGAGCCAAGTGGGGGAGCATGCTATTGATAATTCAATTCATGGTCATATGTTAAATTTTTAGTTTTGGTCTGAGGTATACTAGTGGATTAGTTATGACTTGCATAGGTTGGGATCGAGGATGACTCGAGTACTGAAATTCCTGAATACGAGATATATTGCGCTTTATGAGTATCTGAAAGTCCTAGGATGAGTAAGTTGTTATTAGTGAATGATGCAGTGTGCACAGAGTATGAATTTGATCGGTGGTGTTAAGGCAGGATTACCTCTTTGAGTGTTGCTGTGCTAATGGGGCACATGTACATCAACCTGTTTGGGCGGTGCAATTTTCAGATTTGAGAAAAATGGGTGACTCTCGAGAAGGTACTAATGGATTCAAAAATGTATAAGTAGTAATTGAAAAATTATCGGATTCGTATATCGCTAGAATCAGTTATTTACATTGGATGGTGTCGGGACTTGCGATAATTCTGTATGACTATGGATTCTACATTTCAGTATAAGAAAATGGAATAGGAATAATTTTGTAGCTAATTTTGTTGTGCTAGTCGCTACTCCAAACTTCATTGCTGCCTTTATTATACAGTACATTTCGTGGTGATCGTTTCTTATGTGCCATTCATTGTCTCTACTCTTATTTGTTGACTTGAATTGTGGTAGAATGCTTACACAAGCATACATGGATTTAAATCACTCATATCGGTTGTAAAAGATGAATCCTGGCATCATTGACCATTATACGTACTCTTGTCTACTTGCCTTTTGTGTGAGGGATGTTCTATTGGCACGTGAGTCGTCCGTCCGGTTATGAGTTGTAATGTGGGCACAAGATGCCAAGTGATTAGAGTTCATGAATTGGGACCTAGGATTTGTGATTTTGAGTTTTAGAAATAGGACAACTTGGTAGTAAGATGGATCAGTATGGTAATGGATATGATCGGTTCTTTGGGTGCTTATGATGTGGGGGTTTTCCTATAGGCGCTTTGTGGTAATTCTCTTGGATTTGGCGACCTGCGTGGCTTGGTTGAGTTAGAGAGATTCAGTTCTGACAACTTGATTATGTACAAAGGTATTCCAAGGCATTCTCGAGGATTTCTACTCCGGTTTGAGATGGATATTTCCTACCGGCCTGAGGAGCATGTTGAATTGTGTGATTTTCTACCGGATGAGATCAAATGGAAATCTTCTGGTTGATCAGATATGTATTCTACTTATGACTCAGAATGATTATGAGGTTCTCATATTTTTATATGATGGCATGATAGATTGTGTAAGATTAAGGTTTGCGTGCGCAAGGTCACAGTTTAGTTTTGAAAGGGAGGTCATAAATTCTTAGATGGCATGGACGATTTTTGATGTTTAGATGAATGTTATAACTATTTGGTATTGTATGAGTAGAGTGTACAGTTCAGAAGGCGTACTATGCTTTGAATTATGGATTTTTCATAGGTATTGCGACACTTTCTGGTTGATCGACTGCTGATTTTAAGATGTTGCTATGTGGAACAAAAGAATGGGAGAAGTATTCCTCGTGGGATGATTATGTATGAGAGATATGCTAGACATTCGGGTTGTGGAGATGGAATTAGAAATAGTGATTCGTGTGTTCTATGGATTTGGAGACTGGGAGTTGTCAGGAACAGATTGTTTCATGGTTGTGGATGTGAAGTCGTGGCCGAAGCTAGCCGGATAATAGTATGTATTATGACTCAGTCGTTGTAGATTTTCGGAGGGTTATTTATCTATTTGTGGGTGACCAGAGTTGATTTGGGGGTCCATTGGTAGGCCCAATTAGGATGTGTATTCTACACCGAGTCGGATTGGTTGGCTCCATACTGCTATTGTTGAGGGATGTGCCATTTGGTTGATGTTGAGCTTATTAGTGTTCTAAAATGATCTATGAATTACTCTTTTATGCTATGAGGAATTGTGATTCATTGGTTATATACACACATGGTACGGTTCTATTGGGGTCTTTATGGCGGAATTCGAGCGAGATGACTATTTGGGTATTGCATGATCAATTGCATATTGGATATGTTCTTTCAGGTTTTGTGTGGCATTGCGTCAATTGTCTCTCCGTGGTTATTGATTTTGAGCAGGGTGGCTCGAGGTATATAATATGGACCAGCGTTTGAATGGGGTCATGCGTTGCAACAGAGTTATGTTAGGGTATGAACCTTATGTTAGAATCGTGTGATGGTTCTGTGGTGTGTGATAGATTTTCAGCATTTCTTTGTGGCGGTACTTGTTAATCTTGCGGGGCAGTTCTCTCATTTGAGTCATTTTTTTCCATATCTGAGTACATTTGAATTGTTGCATATTGGTGCACGGATGGCACGGGTTGTGGCTCTGAGTTATATTGGTGTGGCATATCTATGGGATAGTTGTGTTTAATAATATAAGGTCATTCGACCCAGAATGGGTACTGTCAGGTTTGATTACGGTATATTTGGGAAAATGACATTGAAAGTCAGCTAAGAAGTGATTATGGTTCTGGTTGGGGTGAGAGAGCTCCATGACTTTTTGATCTGATAAGGAGTTACAGGATTCTGCATGTTTCTTTTATTCTCAACAGTGTACGAAGGTTTTGGGATGAGGTTTTGTTTGATATGACTAGTACTTTGTTCGTTTGGAGTTGTTACTGTGATCTGGAATAGTGCTACGAGCATGCATGTTGTGTAAGATGTTAGGTGATTATATCTATGGTTATGGTTATGGCTCGATGTAGCTTGTTCAGACTCATACAATGAGAAATGTAAGATTCGTGTCTTGAAAAGAAATTCTGAAGTTTGGGAATTGAATTCCATGTTTTTTTGGGCTAAGATTAAATTAATGATTTTCAGTTGTATTGTGTTGTCAGGACTATATGGAATAGGGTGGCGTGGGATCACCCCTAGGTACATGCGTGGTAAGATGGAATAATGATTTAGTGGCTTGGAAACAACTCTTGGCACGTTCAAGGATGAACATATGTTCAAGTGGAGGAGAATGTAACGACCCAGCCGGTCGTTTGAGTATTATAGCTTCGTTCCTCCATTTACTACTCAATTTATGCTTTACATTTGTTGTATGACTTGCCGGGGTAATTGGTTCGGGCCCGGAAGGATTTCAGAGTGAAATGAGATACTTGACCGGATGTTGACGTATGTGTAAACGACCTTGGATTTGAATTGTGATGATTCCAATAGCTCCGTATGGTGATTTTGGACTTCGGACCGGAAAATTATTTGGAAGTCCGTAGTGGAATTACGCTTGAAATGGCAAAAGTTAAATTTTTGGAAAGTTTGACCGGAGGGTTGACTTTTTGATATCGGGGTCGGAATCCGATTCTGGAAATGGGAATAACTTCGTTATGTTATTTATGACTTGTGTGAAACATTTGAAATTATTCCGGATTGATTTAATGTGTTTCGGCACAAGATATAGAAAAAGTCCAAAGTTCATAGATTTTGATTTGAGGTGTGATTCATCTTTTTGATGTTGTTTGATGTGATTTCGGTCCTCGAGTAGGTCCGTTTTATGTTATGGGACTTATTGATATATTTGGTTGAGGTCCCGGGGGCCTTGGGTGAGTTTCGGACGAGGTTCAGATCAATTGCGTTTCATATTGCGTTGCTGAAGATTTCTGATTCTGGTGTGATCGCACCTGCGAAAATGGGCTCGTAGGTGCGACAAGGCAGTCGCAGAAGCGGCCCAACTCGCACAGAAGAGAGACCGCAAATGTGGTTTATGCATCACAGAAGCGACCTTCGTCCGCAAAAGCAGATGTCGCAGATGCGACTACTCCACCGCAGATGCGGAAGTCGCTGGGCAGAAGCCTTAAATTCGGGGTTTTGATGTTTTTAGCCATTTTCAACATTTTGGAGCTCGGTTTGGGCGATTTTGGAGAGGAATATTTCCACACAACTTGGGGTAAGTATTCTTGATTCCCTTGTGATTATATTCCATGAATTAATCTTCATTTGCAGTGTTAGATTATTGATTTTTCAAGAAGGAAGAATTTTCTACAATTTCATAACATGAATTTCCAAGAATTGATCATCGATTCGGAGTTGGATTTGGGTGAAAATAGTATGGTTGAACTTGTAATTGGATGGGTTGTTGTATTTTGTGAGTTTCGTCGGATTCTGGGATCTGGGCCCCACATGCAATATTTGGAGTGCAATTTCAGATTTTGGTGGAAAATATTAGTATTTTGATATGGAATTAATTCCTATAATTGTGTGGACTGAATCAAATTCATTGTGGCAAGATTAGAGCTATTCAGGAGTTGATACGCGTAGACTGGAATTCCTGGAGCAGTGTTTAGCTTGCTCGACATTCAATTTATCTTATTCGAGGTAAGTAACTCTTCTAATCTTGGAGCTAAGGGTATGGACCCTGAATATACGTGTTATGTGTTTAGTGTTGAGGTGACACACATGCTAGGTGACGGGCGTGTGGGCGTGCACCGTGTGAACTGCGATTCCGTTATTTCTGTGGTACTTTGTAGTTACCTGAACTTATCTGTAATCATGAAATCTCTACGTACTAGAGTTATCGAGCTGTGATCCATGTTAGAAACCATGTCTAGGCTACATGCTTATCCTGTGGGGACCCACCGAGGTCATTTTGGTTGTTGAGTTATCTTCTTTCATTGCATTACATACTCAGTCATACGCATTCATATGCATATCATATCTCAGTCGCTGTTGTTATTTATTGATGCATCATATCATTGTTTTCAGGCTAGTATCATGACATTGTGAACCCGTGAGAGAGAGACTGGAGAGATTTATGATTGAGTGAGGTCGAATGCTTGATTATGAGTGGCATTTATGGTATCGGGCTGCATGCCGTGGTGGTTATACTGATTTATGATAGCGCTTGGGCTGAAGGAGCCCCTCTGGAGTCTGCACAACCCCCAATGAGCGCAATTGATATTATTGAGGGATGGATCTTCCCTGGACATGGATCTTGTTCGAAGCATTATATACTTGGAGATGGACCTTCTCCACGGGCTGGATTGGCCCTACTCGGTACTGAGTGACTGATGATCAATTGATGTGTATATTCCGGGATGGATCTTCCCTGGACATGGATCTTGTTCGAAGCATTATATACTTGGAGATGGACCTTCTCCACGGGCTGGATTGGCCCTACTCGGTACTGAGTGACTGATGATCAATTGATGTGTATATTCCGGGATGGATCTTCCCTGGACATGGATCTTGTTCGAAGCATTATATACTTGGAGATGGACCTTCTCCACGGGCTGGATTGGCCCTACTCGGTACTGAGTGACTGATGATCAATTGATGTGTATATTCCGGGATGGATCTTCCCTAGGCCGGATTGGCCATATACAGTACCGAGTGATTGAGCATGATGAGTGGAATGTGTGAGAAAGTGAAATTGAGTTCTTTGAGAGTGTGGGTACATTAGTTCATCTCTGATATACATTGCACTGACATGAACACATGACATACAGACATAGAGATGTATTTTCCTCATGTTGTGCGGTATCACGTCATTCATGACCTCTCACACATGTTGACATATGAACATAGTGATGCATTGGTTTGACACTGGCTATCTGCAAAGAAAATGAAACATCTTAATTATTATCGAAAGAAATTTTGAGAAAATTACTGTTTTCAAACTTACTCATATTTTTGACAACTTCGGTAAACGATTTGGGTTTTCACTGATATACTTGAAAGGCAGAACTATTTTAAGAAATCAAAATTTTATTTGAGCATTTTATCTCTGAGTTACTTCTTGTATTACTTGCTTTACATTGTTATGGACTATTGTTGACTATTGGTGTTGGATCCGACTTGGATACAAGCTCGCCACTACTTTCAACCTAAGGTTAGGTTTGTTATTTATTGAGTACATGGGGTCGGTTGTACTCATACTACACTTCTGCACCTTGCGTGCAAATGTTGGCTGCTGATGTTGATGTGTTCGTTGGGAGCTGGGTCTGATGATATACCTGCATTCCGGTTGGAGTTGCCTCTTATTCATGGTAGCCTTAGATTTATAAAAATCTGTTTATGTATATTTTAAACAGATGATGTATTTACTTCATACCAGCTTTTTAAACTCTATTCTTAGAAGCTCGTGATTTGTACTACCAGACATTGGGGAATGTATTAGTTTCATATATATTATTTATTAAATTGCCTTATTAATTTCATTGAATTGGATAGTTGATAATTGGCTTACTTAGCAGGTCGGGTTAGGTGCCATCACGACTAGTTGGATTTTGGGTCGTGACAGTTTATGTACTCATGCTACACTTCTGCACTAATCGTGAAGTATCTGAGGCAGGTGCATCCGGCAGTCATTCCGGTGCGCACCCCCGATACACTGAAGCTTAGTGGTGAGCTGCTTCCGAGTCCGTTCTGCAGCACCTAGAGTCTCTCTTTTGCATTTTCTTTCTGTCTACTATATGTTAGACTGTAGTTTAGTGTTTTGTATATTCTACTAGTAGCTCATACACTTGTGACACCAGGTCTTGAAAATGTGCTAGTAGACGTTTGATGGTTTTTGAGATTATTTTCACCTCTTACTTAATAAATAAAAATCAACTATTTTAAAATTGTTAAAAAGAATAAATACATGGCTAGTTCATTGTTGGCTTGCCTAGCGACAACGCTGGGCGCCATCACGACCTATAGGAGAAATTGGGTCGTGACAACGCGGATGCGCGGACACTAGCCATATCAAATATTTGAGTTATTTGGATTATATGCAAATAATCTTAAAATTTAAACCTTCTTAGTAAATATAGATAATCATTGGATATTAATTAAGAAACACTACATGAAAAAGATTAACCGTTTCTCAAATCTCCTAGTTATAATTCTATTTTTGTTTTGGTACCATTCTAGCGGGTATCATTGGATCCTAACAGCTTTTTTGGATGGTTGTTACACATTATTTCATAATATATCCTATTGTATTGTACTGTATCGTTTGTCGTTTTTCTTTGTTTCATGATATCATGCACCGGTAATATGAAGAATAAATTTGCAATATTATAAAGAAAAATTATTATACGGGGTAAATTTATTATATAAAAAAGTAGGGTAAATGATAAAATAAAATTATTTAATAATAGTGAAGGGTGAGATGAGAGAAAAAGACAAGATAACGACACAACCACACCAAATTGGTCGTTACTTAAAGTGACACATTTCGTCGTTACGTAACGACGAATTTAACGATACGATACAATAAAATTTAAGTAACAACCAAAACAAACATCGTATTTAAAGTAATAATACGATACAATACAATAGGTAACAACCATCCAAACAAGTTGTAAAAATAGTTAGGAAGCAAAATAATAACTCGTATTTATGGCAAAACAATCAAAGGTTGAGACTATGAAGGACTTTTTCGATACAACTGGACTCTTTGGATACGACTTCACTCTTTTACTACTACTTGAACTCTTATTTGGTATGTTGATATCTTTTAAAAAATATTTCTATTTTAAAATTTCAATTTCTAAAACTTTATTTTTCAATAATAATTATTTTTATAATAATGTAAGTTAAAGTATTATCCTTAAGTCAAAACTCAATTTAGTTGGCTATTTAAACATTTAAAAAATTCTTTAGTCGGTGATTGTTTTTCCTAGTATGACTCTATTTTGATATTTGACGTTAACCATGTTAAATATCTGAGTTATTTGAATTATATGTAAATAGCCTTAAAATTTAAACTTTCTAGATATCATAGATAATAGTTAGATATTAATTAAGAACCACCACATGAAAAAAGACTAACATGTTCTCAAATCTCGTAGTGATAATTTAATTTTTGCACCATTCTCATTGGTGTCATTGGAACCTAAAAATAGCCACAAAGTGAAATAATAAATCATATTTATGGCAAAGCACAAAGGTTGACACAATATAAACGATTGTTTAGTTACGACGTGACTCTTTTATTACGACTTGAACTCTTATTTGGTATGCTGTTATATTTCAAAAAATATTTCTATTTTGAAATTCCAATTTCTAAAACTTTATATTTATTTCAATAATGATTATCTTTATAATGATGCAAGTGAAGATATTATCCTTAATTTAAAATCTATTTTAATCGGCTATCTAAAAATATAAATGATTCTTTAGCCGGTGAAACTTTATTTCAGTACGACCATTTTGAGTTTAGCGATATCTCTTGCCCCATATTTTGCATTTTGAATACCATGTATATACAGATTTTTTGTTCTTTGTGTAATGACCCGAACGGTCGTTTTGAGCTCTAGTGCGTTGTTCGACGGTTTGAGGCCTTGAGTAGCTTTACTTCATGTATTACGACTTGTATTTGTGGTCGGAATTGGATTTTGGGAAGTTCATAGTTGATTCATAAGGAAAATTCTAATTTCTGAACTTTAAGTTGGAAAAATGAGCCAAGGTTCGACTTTTGAGTAAACGACCTCGGAATCGGGATTTGAAGGTTCCAACAGGTTCGTATGATGATTTTGGTTTTGGGCGTAAGTCATGGCCCAATTTCTCCTATAGGTCATGATGGCGCCCAACGTCACCGCTAGGCAAGCCAACAATGAACTATCCATGTGTTTGTTCTTTTTAGAAATTTTGAAATAGTTGGTTTTTATTTATTAAGTAAGTAAGAGGTGAAAGATTTGATAAAATGAATCATAAACAAATATAAGAACAAGTGTAGTGAAATAGATACTCAAAGCCATCGAATGTCTACTAGCATATATTTTCAAGACCTGGTGTCGCAAGTGTATGAGATACTAGTAGAATATACAAAACACTAAACTACTATTTGAAATATAGTAGACAGAAAATAAATGCAAAAGAGAGACTCTGGGTGCTGCAGGACGGACTCGGAATGTAACGACATGACCGGTCCTTTTGAGCTATAGCGCGTTGTTTGGCAGTTTGAGGCCTTGAGTAGCTTCACTTCAGGTATTATGTCTTGTACGTGTGGTCGGAATTGAATTTTGGGAAGTTTAGAGTTTATTTGGAAAGAAAATTCTAATTTCGGAAGCTTTAAGTTGGAAGAATTGACTAAGTTTTGAATTTTGAGTAAACAACCTCGGAATGGTAATTTGAAGGTCCCAATAGGTTCGTATGATGATTTTGGACTTGGGCGTCTATTCGGGTTGAGTATCGAATCACCTGGAAGCATTTCGGCATTTATTATGGAAGGTTGGCATTTTTAAAGAGTTTAAGAATTTCATAAGTTTGATTTGAAGTGGATTTTCATGTTATTGATGTCCAATTGAGATTTTGAGCCTTGGAATAGGTTCGTATCATGATTTGTGACTTGTGCGTAAATTTTGGTGTCATTCCGGAATATTTTGATATGGTTCAGACGCGTTCGTCGAAGTTTAGAGGTTTGGATGTTCTAAGAAGGTTTTGATCATCGATCAGTAGTTTTGATGTTGTTTGGCGCGATTTAGGGCCTCAACTAAGTTTGTAATATATTTTTGGACACGTTGGTATAATTGGTTAAGGTCCCGGGTGGTTTCCGGATGGTTAACAGATTAAATTTGGCCTTAGGAAAATGCTGGTGGCAGCATATCTGGTGTAACCACACCTGCGAGGTTTTGGTCGTAGGTGCGGAGTCGCAGAAACGGCCAAGAGGATCGCAAAAGAGGCCTGGCATGATTGGGGCTGGGGTCGCAGAAGCGAGCAGGTGGACCGCAGAAGCGGAGTCGCTTCTGCGGAAGAAGGATCGCAAAAGTGGAGTCGCTTCTGCGGAGGAAGGAGCACAGAAGTGGAAAGGCCTGGGAGGCCTGCTGATCGTAGAAGCGGACATGGTACGCCGGAGCAAGGGCGCAGAAGCGCACCTAGGCCGCAGAAGCAGAAGCGCAAATGCGCATTTGGGTCCGCCGATGCGGACGTGCCTGGATTGAATTAGAACCGCAAGTGCGATGGGAATTCCGCAGGTGCGAAAAGTCGTTGGGCAGTAAGGTTTTTGTAAAAACGGGACTTGGCCCATTGTTTTTCTATTTTCACTTGGTTGGGGCAATTTTGGAGAGCTTCAAGGGGGGATTTTCATCAAGCAACACAAGGTAAGTGATTCCCACATATTACAAGTTAAATACATGGTTTGTATAAGCATTTAAACATGAACATTAGTAGAAATTGTGGGGGTGTTTGGTAGAAAACTTAGAATTTGGCATTTTTGAAATTTGACCACGAAATTGGACATGAAATTTGGAATAAGTTATATATTTTAGTTCGTGGTGTTATGGGTAAAGTTTATCTTCAAATATTTTCGGAATCCGGGCACGTGAGACCGAGGGTTGATTTTATAGACTTTTCTAGTGTAGTTGGGAATTTGTTTAAATTAATTAATTATGGGTATTAGCGTATCTTTTGATTGGTTTGCACATTGTTTGAATAGTTTTGGATCGACGGGCTTTGGATTGAGGTGTTAGAGAGGCCTTGGAGCCGGTTTTGGAACTTCGGGGTGAGGTAAGTCTCATGTCTAACCTTTTAAGGGAGAAACTACCCCATAGGTGATATTTATTGTTACGTGCAACTAGTTGTGGGTGCTACGTACGCACGAGGTGAGTGAGGTAAGTCTCATGTCTAACCTTTTAAGGGAGAAACTACCCCATAGGTGATATTTATTGTTACGTGCAACTAGTTGTGGGTGCTACGTACGCACGAGGTGAGTGAGGTAAGTCTCATGTCTAACCTTTTAAGGGAGAAACTACCCCATAGGTGATATTTATTGTTACGTGCAACTAGTTGTGGGTGCTACGTACGCACGAGGTGACGAGAGTCCGTACGTAGCTATATCATGTTTATGTTCGGGTAGACTTAGGATTTTATCCTGTAATATTTGAATGATTTGAACTCATGTTGCTGGCTTAATTAATCGAAGATATAAATGAATTTGATTTAGAAATAAATATATGTATACTAGTCCAAGCCTTAACACTTTGAGTTGTGGGCGAGTTATTTGAGAAATGGTAAAGATTAAATTAATTTTGTACCCATGTATGGAATTGTAAACACGTATCTCGTAATTTGGTAACTTCTTTCATTTTCTTGTGGAGCTGGCCACACGCCTCGGCAGTATATATATATGCATCTATGGTTCGTGTCGCTCGACTCTTGGCAGTGTACACATTATTCTAGATCGGGCCGAACGACCTCGGTAGAATCATGTGTTATATCGCTTGTAACCCGAATATTCATGAGTTAATCTTTTTACTGATGCCCGACATTTTATATGGTACTTCAAGTTTATTTGATGATGACAATTGAAAATGTTTCGGAGATATTAAGGTAGAATACAAGATTGAGAAATTTATACTTTAAAAGAAATAATTGGAAACGTTTTGAGCTTTACAAATTTACTTCACTATTGTTGTGCACTTCGTATCTGTTATGGAGATTATGGCTTGTGACATCTTGGTATCAGAGCGTTAGATTCACTTAAGTCTCACGTGTCATGAACAATTCACGTAGAGTCTTGCGGATCGGTATAAAGACGTCGGTACTTATCTTCAAGAGGCTACATGGTTGTTAGGAGCACTTCCATTCTTGATTCCTCATCGTGCGCTTTGTTTCCTTTGAGGCTTATGCATTTATTTCCTTCCTAATCAATCTTATGCGACGTGAAGGGCTTGTTATCAAATGGACGTCGAGTAGTTGTGGTGGTACTACAGACGTAGTGCAGGTTGTTTTTCCCTGCGTGTTCGGGCAGCCTATTATCATCGCCTTGCGGAAGGATTTTCTTTTGTTCCAGCTCAGTATCTGTATTTTCTATTGTTTTGAGACTGTACACAGATTGCTACGATCTCTATGAGTTGTTATTGCACAATGTTGGTGTAATGGTAAGGTGCTCGTTTATGTGTTGAGGCAGTGAATGGATTGAAAAGAGGATTTCTCAATGTATCATTAAGGGGTTCAGCATTTAATTCCAGCGGAGGAAAGGCTATCGGACTATAGATGTCAAGGTTTAGTTGATGAAGTAACGAGACTTGATATTTTCGAGCGTGGTGGAATTTTCACTGTGATGCAGTGTCGCCATCCTTATTTGAACTAATTACGGTTTCCTCTTGGATTTTGCCTTTGGGGCAGGGTGTTGTGAAATAGTGCTTGAGGGGCGGCTGTAAGAGATAGCGGGGGTGTAGCTATTCAGAATCGAATTGGTATTTCTAATGTTGATGGCTCGAGAGAGATGATCTTCGAAGAGGCTTAGAGTCGGTAAGATTTTATAGGTTCAGGGCTACACAGATGGGTTTTTGATTTAATGCAACATTTGGGCAGCGAAGTTGAGGGAAGGACTTGGCGGGAACTGTCTCCCGGTGGTTGAATTACTACCATGTAAAGTATGAAAAACAAAGGTCGAGAAGTTGCTTGAAAGAGATTGTATAACCGAATTGAGAGTGGTAGATTAGCCTATGGATTCCGTGACAGGATAGTCGCGTGCCTTGAGAAAGTGTAGAACACTTAGAGAATCGTGATCGAAGGTCATTTGGCCTATGGATTTTATTTGGAGTGATGGTTACTGTACGAAGAAAGATTGAATATGGCAGAAATGAGTTTGTTTGAAATGAAGAGGGGTGTGAATATCTTATTATCGTTTCAAGTGCAATATGACTTGAGTTTGGAAGGTATTGTTGAACTTTTAGTTGATGTCAATAGGGAAGGAGCAGACTTATACAGCTGGTGGGAAAGCATGGCCTCAGGAGAATTACGTGGTAGTTGTACCTAGTGCAGCGTCGTTGGAAGATGTCAGTGAGGAATTCCGCAGGCGGGTTATCTCCTGTGAGCAGGTTAGCGGTTGCGTGGTGGTGATGAAGCTTCTGCGAAGAATATTACTTGCTACCCAGCAAGAGGTCGAATATGTGATTGTGACTGTGATTCAGAATGTTCATGAAAAGCTTAACAAAAGACTTTGAGAAGTATGGCGGGTTAATGGTGCGAGATCATGGTAATTGAGAAAGAGGAGTCGTTGTGGGCTCTGCATTATGTGATGGTAGATTAAAGCTAAGTGGGGGAGCCCTACCATTTACGATTGGATCGCATGGTTGGCTGCTTGTGCAGTTCTGGTTATTGGTGCGTTGACGAATTATTTATGACTAAGAAAAGGAAATATCAGGGGTAATTCAGCTAAGAGCTTGATGGAAGTGTGCTATATTCGACTCTATCGATGCATGTTTAGGTTTTTGGGAAGACTCAGAGCCTATGCTTTTGTGAATCTGATGTACAAGGAAAAGAGTTCAGCCGGTGATTCTTCGAGAGGGTGTTCCTGTGCTAGTAGAGCGTTGGAGTTTGGTCATATTCGGGATCAGGTCAGAGTGGGTGACTCTCGACAATGGTCCTAGTGGGTTCAAGAATTAAAGTGCAGTGCCTAAGGATTTCGGGTCCGATGTGTGGTTAAGGATCGAGTCTTCACAGTGGATTGCGAATGGAACTTGGAATGTTCTATGTTATCATCGGGTATGTGGTGAAGTATTGCTACAAATGAAAAAATAGCTTCGGATTCGCGGAAGGTCTTGCAAACTGGGTGTACCAGTTGGAGATGCTATTGTGCGCTTGAGAAGGGTATGGGGTAGTTCATGGGTATTAAAACTATGTGGTCTCGCAATTCGGGTCACTCGGGATGACTGCGGATCGAGATCGTTATGTTATGAATGGAGCTATTATATTTCTAAGTTAGGTCAAGAGTAAATTGAAAGAAGTTGGGTCGAATAGTAATGGTCGAATCGGTGTGATTGTGGAAATGATTAGTTTCTTCTGGTGTGAAGTTACACATGCAGTATGTGGTTGTGCATGCAGGCCCATCAACCACCATGACTTGATTTATGGGGAGGTAATGGATTCAAATGGCCTTGTGGTGTAAATGGATTCTGGAAGAGGCATGACAGTTTAGTTCACGACTTGAGGTTTGGGTTTTCTACGGTTTGGGAATTCAGTTGCGTGTTGCATTTGTTTTTCTGAAATGAGTTAAGTGAAAGTTTCTAGCTGATGAAGTGTTATTCTACTTGTAGTTCAGAGGTTATGATGAATTCATATATTCTCACGTAGCGGCATGATAGGTGCAATGAGAGGCATGTGAATTTGAAAGTTGAGGACCAAGGTTGCAGTTCTGTGTTGATAAGAATGTCATAAGCTCGGGTGAGTAGGGAAGAATTCAGATGTTTAGAGTGAGCTAGTGTTATCTTAGTGTCGCCTCAGAATGGTGTTCTGTGGAAGTAGCGTTGTGTCTTGATTTGCGGATTGTGATTTGCCTTACAGGATTAGTACGGTCGGTGGTATGGGTGTGCGGACTTTGCTACCTGAGCGGAAGGTCGTGGGAGCATACCCCACGAGGACATTGTATGAGTGTGACATGCTAGTCACTTGATTGTTAAAGATCGAAACCATGTACAGAGATTTTGGTACTATAGCTAATGTGAGAGTTTACTCTTAGAAGGCTCTCTATTCCTTTGGTTGGGAACTGTGGGTTGTGCCGGATTGAATTTTCGCACATGTGTTGAGGTCCCGTGTAGCTTGTAGTGTCATATGAGCAGGATGGCTCTCGAGATGCAGGTCATTTATCGCACCTTAGTTGTGGTTGGGTTTTGTGGCGTATTGCGCTATCCGTCTCCCCAGAGTTGTAGTTTTGCACTTGGCGTCCTTGTGGCTGATATTCGATATTCCGTAGGTAGAAGCATTATTGCTTAATGAGTATGTCCTTATTTATTGTTATGAGCGGATCGGGTGGCACGCCGCCACAGGTACATTATATGGATTGGGTTGCACGCCACAACAGTGTTATGTTGAGTACGGTTCCCTATATCTATTCCTACATATTTTATTTCTCATCCTCAGAGGAGGGTTCATAATATATGTTCGACCATTTTATTCATGACTCGGGCTAGGTAATTCTTTTCCTAAGACCGTTCCTCCTTATGTATCATATTCGAGTTGTATCTTGTCGGCTCATTGATGGTGTCATATGAGATCTGAGTTAGTGTTTGAGGCGGCTTATTGCCTGAGCGGCTTGTACTCGGTGAGACGAGATTATTGGACCTGAAATTTGTGCAATCAGAATTATATAAGGTACATTAAATGGAAAATATCGTTATTCAGTTTAGAATGAGGTAATGGTTCTTGTCTGGAGGAAAGACTCCATGAATTATTGATTTGCAAGTGGTTATGTGTTTCTACACGTCTCTTTCGTCATGGCAGTATTGCAAGAGTTGGAACAGGATTTATATACGTCATGAGGTGTATTGCGGGCATCAGATTTGTGAAATTACAACTATTGTAGTCGGAGGATGTTACTATGGGCATGTGAATTATGCGGGGCATGGTGTGAATTCAACAAAAGGTATACGATCGTGTTTTGGTACGGTGTGTGGTGAGTGGTAAGATGTTCGTATGTTAGAATCAGTTCTTGTAGAAAAGTTCGGAGATTGGAATTTGGTTCTAAGACTTATTGACTAAATACAAGGGAGGGCCTTTAGTCCACCTCGAGCTAATGTGCCCAACTGGATTGCCGTGGCACGGGTAGGTGCATGAAGTGTTAAACAGTAATTTTGGACAACTTCGGAGCAGTTCTTAGCACATTCGAGGATGAACGTATGTTTAAGTAGGGGAAAATGTAATGACCCGACCGATCATTTTGAGCTCGAGCACGTCGTTCGGCGGTTTGAGGCCATGAGTAGCTTCACTTCATGTATTATGACTTGTACGTGTGGTCGAAATTGAATTTCGGGAAGTTCAGAGTTTATTTGGAAAAACTATTCTAATTTCGGAAGCTTTAAGCTGGAAGAATTTACTAAGGTTTGACTTTTTAGTAAACGACCTCGGACTTGGCATGTGTTCGGGTTGAGTATCAGATCACCTGGGAGCATTTTTCCGTTTATTATGGAAGGTTGGCATTTTTAAAGATTTAAGAATTTCATAAGTTTGATTCGAAGTGGATTTTCATTTTATCGATGTCCGTTTGAGATTTCGAGCCTTGGAATAGGTTCGTATCGTGATTTATGGCACGTGCACAAAGTTTGGCGTCATTCCGGGTTGATTTGATATGGTTCGGACACGTTCGTCAAAATTTAAAGGTTTGGGTGTTTTAAGAAGGTTTTGATCGTCGATCCATAGTTTTGATGTTGTGTGGCACGACTTGAGGCCTCAACTAAGTTCGTAATGTGTTTTGAGACGCATTGGTATAATTAGTTAAGGTCCCGAGCGATTTTCGGATGGTTAACGGATTGAATTTGGCCATAGGAAAATGTTGGTGGCAGCATATCTAGTGTAACCGCACCTGCAAGGTTTTGGCCGCAGGTGTGGAGCCGCAGAAGCAGCCAAGAGGGTTGCAGAAGCGGCCAGGCATGATTGGAGCTGGGGTTGCAAAAGCGAGCAGGTGGACCGCAGAAGTGAAGTCGCTTCTACGGAGGAAGGAGCGCAGAAGCGAAAAGGCCTGTTGATCGCAGAAGAGGACTGGTCCGCAGGAGCGAGGGCGCAAAGCACACCTTGTCCATAGACGCAGAAGCGCATATGCGCATTTGAGTCCGCAGATGCGGATGTACCTGGACTGAGTTAGAACCGCACTTGCGATGGGAATTCTGTAGGTGCGGAAAGTCGCTGGGCAGTAAGGTTATTATAAAAACAGGAATCGGCCCATTTTTCTTCCATTTTTCACTTGGTTGGGGCGATTTTGGAGAGCTTCAAGGGGGGATTTTCATCAAGCAATACAAGGTAAGTGATTCCCACCTATTACAAGATAAATACATGGTTTGTATTAGTATTTAAACATGAAAATTAGTAGAAATTGTAGAGTTTTTGGTAGAAAACCTAGAATTTGGCATTTTTGGAATTTGACCACGAAATTGGATATGGAATTTGGAATAAGTTATATATTTTAGTTCGTGGTGTTATGGGTAAAGTTTATCTTTAACAATTTTCGGAATCCAGGCACATGTGCCAGAAGGTTGATTTTATAGACTTTTCGAGTGGAGTTGGGAATTTGTTTAAATTGATTAATTATGGGTATTAGAGTATCTTTTTATTGATTTGCACATTTTTTGAATAGTTTTGGATCGACGAGCTTTAGATTGAGGTGTTAGAGAGGCCTTGGAGCCGGTTTTGGAATTTCGGAGTGATGTAAGTCTCCTATCTAACCTTGTGAGGGGGAAACTACCCCAAAGGTGATATTTATTGTTATGTGCAACTAGTTGTGGGTGCTACGTACGCACGAGGTGACGAGAGTCCGTACGCAGCTATTACATGTTTATGTTCAGGTAGACTTAGGATCTTATCATGTAATATTTGAATTCATGATACTGACTTAATTAATCGAAGATATAAATGAATTTGACTTAGAAATAAACATTTATGTATACTAGGCCAAGCCGTAATACCTTGAGTTGTGGGCGAGTTATTTGAGAAATAGTAAAGATTATATTCATTTTGTACTCATGTACGGTATTATAAACACGTGTCTCGCAATTCAGAAACTTCCTTCCTTTTCATGTGGAGCGGGCCGAATGCCTCGGCAGTATATAGATGCATCTATGGTTCGTTCCGCTCGACCCTCAGTAGTGTACACATTATCCCGGATCGGGCCGAACGACCTCGATAGAATCGTGCGTTAAATCGCTTGTTGCCCGAATATTCACGAGTTAACCTCTCTGCTGATGCCCGACATTTTATATGGTACTCCGAGTTTATTTAATGATGACACTTGACAAATTTTCGGAGAAATTAAGTTAGAATACAAGAATGAGAAATTTATACTTCAAAGGAAATAATTGGAAACTTTTTGATATTTACAGATTTACTTCACTATTGTTGTGCACTTCATATCTATTATGGATTATTATATTATTTGCTTGGACCTCTTGCAAGTGTCGATGTCAACCCCTCGTCACTACTTCTCTGGGGTTAGACTAGATACTTACTAGGTATGCGTTGATTTACGTACTCATGTTGCACTTATACACTAAATGTGCAGGATCTGACAAGTTCATTGATTGCCACCTTGGTGCATAGGCATACCTGTTGGGGAGACTTCATGTGAGCTGTATTACAAGCTATGCATCGCAGTCCACCAAAACTCCATTGTACTATTTATTTTATTTTGTCTTATTACATTCGGGACAGATATTGTAATAATAATGTTCTCTTTAGAAAATGCTCATGCACTTGTGACACCGGGTTTGGGGGTTCTTTCGGGTTATTCATTATTGAAGTTCGTGTACATATTTTTATTCACTTTGTAAATTCTATTTTATACTGTACAATTATGGAAAATTATGATTTCAAGATACTAAAATGAGTAACTAAAGTGGTAAATCACCGTTCGCTTGCGTGACAGATGCGTTAGGCGCCATCACGACCTATAGTTGATTTTGGGTCGTGACATGGAAGCCAGCTCACCACTAAGTCTCAAAGTATCAAGGGTGCATGCCGGGATGACTACCAGATGCACTTGCCTCAAATCCTGCACGATTAGTGCTGAGTGGTAGCGTGAGTACATAAACATCATATACCCACTAAGTATCCAATCTAACCTCGAAGAAGTAGTGACGAGGGGTCGACTTCGACACTTACTATGGGCCAGCAATAATAATATAGAAATTCTAAACATCTATGAGACATTAAAAATAATAATAATAGAAATGTCAAGTAGGGAATAAATGACCCATTAGCTGATAATAAATTTCAAAATCTCTAGCCAACATCAATTAACCCCCAATCAATTTATGTCATTTAATAAATTTATAACCTCTTGAGACATAAAGTAATTTCAAGTGTAATCAGGCTCTGAGTATTATTACGCACGATTTATGTCGAGGTCGTACGACCCGATCCAAAAATATATTGTGTGCATTGTCGAGGGTCAAACGAAACGAACTATAGATGCATCTATTTCACTGTCGAGGCAAACGACTCGTTCCCATGAGAATAGAGAAGTTTACATCGATCGCGGAAGTACTTGCGACGTGAGAGGACATGGATTTCTCAGAGACATTAAATATTCATCAATTCTTCCCCAAAATAAGAATTCTAAATTGGAAGTTTCCAACTTCAAAATCTCTAGTCTCAACCCTATTCAAGATAATTAATATACATAACAAATATGACCGTACAATTAAAGCATGGTGTAAATCTAAGACTACCCGGATATCTCATGAAATGTTGCTACGCATGGACTCTCGTCACCTAGTGTGTACGTATCTCCCCACACAAATGACACAACAAAATACACCTAAGGGGATGAGTTCCCTCTTACAAGGTTAAGCAATAGACTTACCTCGTTCTCAAGATCACTTCCAGTTCACAAAGTCCTCAACTTGGTGCCAAACAACCGAAACTAGCCAATTATTTTATAAATATATCAACTTATACTCAAATTTTCATAATATAACTATTAGAGTAATTACCCAACCCAAATTAGAAGATTCCTAAAATTCACCCCACGGGCCCATGTGCCCGGATTCTGGAAATGTTCGAAGAAAAATATTACCCATAACCTCACGAACTCAAATATATAATTTTCACCCAATTCCATAATTAGTTTCATGGTTAAATCCCATTTTTATCAAAACCTAGGTTTATCATCTAAACCCATAATTTTCACAATTTTCCATGTTACAATCTACCCATAATCTATGTATGTAACTTACATTGGGTAGGAATTACTTACCTTCAATAGCTAGGTGGAAATACCATTCTAAGAAGCTCCAAACATCGCCCAAGAAGTGTAATCAATGAACCAAAATGGCCTAAATCCCGTAATAAATCGACCTCACTGCCTCCAGCATTTTTCGCCTATGCAAGAATTGGCCGCATATGCGAAAATGCATCACAGATGCGGCCCTCTCCCCTAGTTGGCCTACCTCCGCTTCTGCGGCATCCGTGTCACTCCTGCGACCTTGACCACTTCTGCAGTCGTCTGCCTCGCACCTGCACTTTCGCAGGTGCGCTCGTTTCTTCGCTTCCGCGATTACCCACCCACAATCCCCAAATTGCTTCTACGAGATTCACCTCGCTTCTGCGTGGCCTCTCCACAACAAAACTTCCGCAGAAGCAGTCCCGCCAGCAACAACAAACTCCCAGCTCTTCAATATGGCCCAAATTGATCTGAACCCCGTCCGAACCTCACCTGAGCCACTCGGGGCCTTCACCAAATATACCAAAAAGTTCTTAAACATAAGACAGACTCGATTGAACCCTCGAAACGCGTAAAACAACATCAAAGTTAATAATCACACTCCAAACCAAATTGAATCAACTTGCTCCGAACGCGCTGAATCATACTTAAACTACTCGAAATGACACCAATTTTTGCGAGCACATCTTAAATCACCATACGGAGCTATTCACAGACTCAAAATTCCAAACGAACCTCGATAAAACCAAAACCTACTTCAAACAAAATTTAAAAGAACTTTAAAACCTTCAATGAGTCAACTTCTAACTTTAGGCGCCAAAACGCTCCCGGTTCATCCAAAACCCGATTCGAACACATGCCCAAGTACCAAATCATCATACGAACCTATTGGAACTGTCAAATCCCAATTCCGGGGTCATTTACTAAAAATGTTGACCCAAGTCAAGCTTAACCTTTAAGCCAATATTAAGGAACTTGGTGTTCTGATTTCAACCCGAACCCTTCCAAACCCGATCCAATCATCCACGTAAGTTATAAAATAGTAAAAGCACATACGAGGAGTCTTGTTTAGGGTAACGGGGTTCAAGAAGGCAAAATAACCGGTCGGGCCGTTACATTCTTCACCTCTTAAACAAACGTTCATCCTCAAACGAGTCAAGAATCGTACATGGAGTGCTGAATAAGTGTGGATTTCTGCTCCGCATGTCCTCCTCGGTCTCCAAAGTCGCCTCCTCGACTTGACCTTTACCACTGAAATCTTCTTGGACCTTAACTGGCAAACCTGCCTGTTAACAATGGCAACTGGATCGTCCTCATAACCCAAACTCTCATCTAGCTGAACCGTGATATGGTCTAACACTTGCGACCTGTCAGCATGATACTTCAGAAGCATAGACACGTGGAAGAATGGATGAACTCTCGATAGGGTGGGAGGCAAGGCAAGCTCATAAGCAACCTGCCTAACTCGTCTCAACACCTCAAATGGACCTATAAACCTTGGGCTCAACTTGACCTTCTTCCCGAATCTTATGATTCCCTTCATCGGCGAGACTTTCAAGAGAACTTTCTCGCCCATCATAAATGATAAATCACGCACCTTCTGATCCGCGTAACTCTTTTGTCTGGACCGTGCTATGCAAAGTTTCTCCTGAATCAACTTTACCTTTTCCAAGGCATCCACACCAAATGTTTACCATATAATTTAGCCTCGCTGGGCTCAAACCCTCCGATGGGCGAACGACATCGCTAACCATATAAAGCCTCAAATGGATCCATCTTGATGCTTGACTGATAACTGTTGTTGTAAGAAAACTCGGTCAAAGGCAAGAATCGATCCCATTTCCCTCCAAATTTAATCACACACGCTCTGAGCATATCCTCCAAGATCTGAACCATCCGCTATGACTGCCGGTCAGTCTGCAGATGAAAGGATGTGCTGAGCTCTACCCAGTTCCCCAACTCACTTTGTACTGCCCTCCAGAAATACCAAGTAAACTGGGGCCTTTATCTAATATGATGGAAACAGGAACACCATGCAACCGAACAATCTCCTGAGTATAAATCTGGGCCAATCTCTCCAAAGAATGTGTGGTCATAAATGGAATGAAGTGTGCTGACTTAGTCAGCTTGTCAACAATAACCCAAACTACATCAAACTTCCTCAAGGTCTGCGGCAACCCAACTACAATGTCCATAGTGATGCGCTCCCATTTCTACTCAGGTATACCCATCTGCTGGAGTAGGACACATGGCCTCTGATGCTCATACTTAAACTGCTGGCAATTTAGGCACCTCCTTGGCACCACACTGTAGTACCGTCTCTCTGAGAACCAATAAGTGTGGATCGTCATACTAGAGAGCCTTGATTTGCTCGAATAGTGAAGACTGGGCGACTACACATACAAGAACTCGGCTGGGCTCTAAAATATCCAACCTCACAAGTTTGTTAGCTAGGGACTGAATGTACAAAGCTAATGGGCTCTCCTATGCTGAAAGGAATGCCAAACTACCCATACTCTCTGCCTTTCTTCTCAAGGCATCTGCAACTACATTCGTCTTGCCCGAATGCTAAATGATGGTAATATCATAATCCTTTAGTAACTCAAGACACGTGCTCTGCCCTAATTTGAGATCCCTCTTCTTGAACAAATGCTACAAGCTACGATGATCGGTGTAAACCTCACAGGACACCCCATAAAGATAATGCCTCTAGATCCTAAGAGCATGAACTATTGCGGCCAACTCCAAATCATGTACGGGGTAATTCTTCTCGTGGGGCTTCAGCTGACGTGAAGCATATGCAATAACTCGCCCCTCCTGCATCAATACACAGCCCAAACCAATGTGCTATGCATCGCAATACACAGTATACATCCCTGAAAATGAAGGCAACATTAACACCAATGTTGAAGTCAATGTGGTCTTGAGCTTTTGAAATCTTGCCTCATAATCATCGGACCATCGGAATGGAGCAGCCTTCTGAGTTAATCTGGTCAACGGTGTTGCAATAGATGATAAGCCCTCCACAAACCGACAACTGTTCAAACAAGTCATCAATACGCGATAATGGGTACTTGTTCTTAATGGTAACTTTGTTCAACTGGCGATAATCAATGTACATCTGCATAGTCCCATCTTTCTTCTTCCCGAATAACACCAGTGCACCCTAAGAGGACACACTCGGTCTGACGAACCCCTTTGCTAGCAACTCCTCAAGTTGTTCTTTCAACTCTTTCAGGGCCATGCGATATAATGTGATAGAGATAGGCTGGGTACCTAGAGCCAAATCAATATAGAAATCGATATCACAATCTGGTGGCATGCCTGGAAAATAAGAAGGAAATACATTTCGCATGTATATATATATATATAGTTGTCTATAGCAGCCTTGTCGGCTCGCCCTACCGTATTCCGTATATATATATATATATGTATATGTATATGTATTTTGGACATATTTTCCTTACATATATTATTCACGTGATTCAGCAGTTTAATGACAGATGTTATTCATGACCTACCATTAATTCATGTTTATATCTTAGACACATGCTTAGGGGTGTTCGACAGGTAGGACTCGGGCACTCGTCATGGCCAATCGGTTTGGGTCATGAGAAAAGTGGTATTAGAGCAGTTCTGTCCTAGGGTTGTCTACAGGTCGTGTCTAGTAGAGTCTTGTTTATGAGTGTGTTATGCACCACATTTATAAACGTGAGGCTACAATACATATAGGATGTTATCCTCCTTTCTCATCTTAGATCGTACGATATAAGGATTATTTCCCTAACGATATATTATGTTTTCAGCGATGCCTAAGAAGGCTACAACCGCCCAGAAGGTCACGCCCGTGGTTGATGAGACTACTAGTCGAGCGCCACGAGTTACCAGGGCTCGGGGAGAGTCTCATAGTGAGATTCCATCTTAGAGTTCACATACCCCACCCTCTCTAGAGGAGCTCTGAGGGCCACCAGCTCCAGCACCTGCCCCTGTACATCCAGCTCCTCAACCAGGTACACCGGGTCAGGAGGTGAGAGATGTTATTTAGCTATTGACTTGATTAGTAGCCATACAAGCTCGGCGTCAGGAGGTAGGTATTGGTAATGCAGATAGGTCCGTCAGTGCGAGGGTTCGTGATTTCATTAATTTGGACCCTCTGATATTCACTAGAGCAGATCCAAATGAGGACCCTCAGGTATTTATCAATAGGATACAGAGGACTTTGAGGGTAATGAAGGCCACTGCGACTGAGTCAGTTGAGCTAGCTTCCTATATATTTCAAGATGTTGCAGTTAATTGGTACGAGTCTTGGGAGTTGTCCAGAGGTGAGGATGCCCCTCCAGCGGTATGCCATGAGTTTACAAAGGCTTTTCTTCGTTATTATCTGCCACCTGAGCTTAGACGGGCCAGAGTTGATAGGTTCTTGACCCTTCGACAAGGTAACATGAATGTTAGAGAATATAATCTTCAGTTTGATTCATTAGCCAGGTATGCTCCCACTTTTGTATCTAAGATGGAGGATCGGGTTTATCGGTTTGTGATGGGGTTGAAGCCGCACTTGCTTAACGATTGTATGTCGGTCTCACTTCAACTTGGCATAGATATTTCTCATATTCAGGCATACGCTCAGGGTGTAGAGGAGCGTAAGCAGAAGCAGAGGGATGATCGTGAGCATGCTAGGGGCCAGAGTAAGATAGCGAGATCTTCGGGTCCTTCTGTGAGTTTTAAAGTGGTCAGAGACAATAATACCTAAGGTATCCAGCCCAGCCATCGGCTAGAACACCCCCTTAGTTTGCCGGTAGGAGATTTGATCATTCCACATATTCAGGGCCTAGTCAAAATTCCAAGGCCTCAAATTCTCAGTATGGGGGTGAGTCAAGTCAGATGAGGCCGCCCTTGTAACGATGTGCTCAGTGTGGTAAGCAGCATGTCGGGCAGTGCCGTATGGGGTTAGGTGTTTGTTATACTTGTGGTTATTTAGGCCACGTTATGAGAGATTGTCTGACAAGAGGTGGTACAAGCATAGTTCAGGCATCGGGATCTGTAGTTGGTTCGTCATCATTAGTACGCCCCCCTAGGCAAGGTTCACTAGCACCAATCAGTCGTGGTAGAGGCGGAGGTGGAGTATCTAGCTCGAGCGGTCTTCAGAACTGCATTTATGCATTAGCAGGTCGATAAGATCAGAAGTCGTCACCTGATGTTGTTACAGGTATATTATCAGTCTCCTCATATGATGTATATGCATTGATTGATCCAGGTTCCACCTTATCATATATTACTCTATTGGTTGCTATTAAGTTTGGAATAGAAGTTGAGTTGGCTAAACCTTTTGAGGTGTCCACACCTGTTGGGGATGTAGTAATAGCTATCTGGGTATATAGAGATTGTACAGTAGTAGTTCATAGTAGATCTACAGTAGCAGACCTAATTAAGTTAGATATGGTAGAATTTGATGTTATACTGGGTATGGATTGGTTGGCTTCTTGTTATGCCAACATTGATTATAGATCAAAGATGGTTCGATTCCAGTTTCCAGGGAAGCTTGTTTTGGAGTGGAAAGGTAATACAGCATCGTCGAGAGGTAGGTTTATTTACTATCTCAAGGTAGGGAAGATGATTAGAAAGGGATATATTTATCACTTAGTTAGGGTTCAGTATGTGAAAGTAGAGTCACCAGCCGTTCAGTCTATCCCTGTGGTTAACGAGTTTCCCGATGTTTTTCCCGATGAGCTTCTGGGTCTTCCGCCAGAGCAATAAATTGAGTTTACTATTGACATATTACCAGATACTCAACCAATATCTATTACTCCCTATAGAATGACACATGCATAGCTGAAGGAGTTGGAGGAACAACTAAGGGACTTGCTTGAAAAAGGCTTTATCAAACCTAGTACATCACCGTGGGGAGCACCTGTGTTATTTGTGAGGAAGAAAGATGGTTCCTTGTAGATATGTATAGATTATAGACTGTTGAATAAGGTGACGATCTAGAATAAGTACCCTCTCCCGATGAGTGATGATTTATTTTATCAGTTGCAAGGTGACAAGTATTTCTCAAAGATAGACTTGGGGTCAGGGTACCATCAGGTAAGGGTTAAGGAGAAGGATATACTGAAGTCAGCATTCAGGACCAAATATGGGCATTTTGAGTTTCGTGTTATGTCATTCGGTTTGACCAATGCCCCAACAGTATTCATATATTTGATGAACCGTGTGTTCATACCCTTTCTAGATTTGTTCGTGATTGTATTTATGGATGATATGTTGGTCTACTCCCATTCAGAGGCTGAGCATGCAGATCATTTGCGTATGGTGCTCATACTTCTACAAAGAGATAAGTTATACGCAAAATTCTCTAAATGTGAATTTTGTTGAATTCTGTAGCTTTCCTTGAACATACTATTTCAGGTTAGGGTATTCAGGTTGATACCCAAAAGACTGAGTTAGTGAAGACTTCACCTAGACCCACGACACCGACAGAGGTTCGTAGCTTCCTCGGTATGGCAGGTTATTACAGGAGATTTGTAGAGGGATTTTCTTCTCTTTCAGCACCATTAACAAAGTTGACTTAGAAGGGAGCTAAGTTTCAATGGACTGATGCTTGCAAAAAGAGTTTCCATGCATTTAAGGAAAAATTAACTTCAGCACCGGTTTTAACGCTCCTAGAGGGGACCAATGGTTATGCTATCTATTGTGACACTTTGGGAATTGGATTGGGTTGTTTACTGATGCAACATGGTAAGGTTGTAGCTTATTCTTCTAGACAACTAAGAAAGCACGAGAAGAATTACCCGACCCATGATTTAGAGTTAGCCATAGTGATTCATACGCTAAAGATGTGGAGGCACTACTTGTATGGCATTCATGTTGATATCTATATGAATCATAAGAGCCTTCAGTATATCTTCAAGCAAAAGGAATTGAATTTACATCAAATGAGATGGTTGGAGCTACTGAAAGACTATGACGTTGATATTTTATACCATCCAGGGAAGGCGAATGTAGTAACTGATGCCCTCAGCCGTAGATCTATGAGTAGCCTATCATATTTACAGCCAGAGAAGAGGGGGATAGCCCATTTAGATTTATCAGCTAGCTAGTCTTAGATTCGATTACTGGACTCAGGTGATACCGGAGTTACTATTCAAGACACGACGACATCCTCTTTAGTAACTGAAGTGAAGGAAAGGCAGTACGAGGATCATGTGTTAGCTCATTACAGGGATACAACCCCTCAGAAGGAGAAGACACCATTTGAGATTACAGGAGATTGAGTCCTTAGATATAGAGGACGATTATATGTCCTTGATGTTGCAGGGTTGCACCGACAGGTTATGGGAGAGACTCATTATTCTCGTTATTCTGTCCATCCAGGAGCAACAAAGATGTATCATAATATCAAGAAAGTATATTGGTGGGATAGAATAAAAAAAGATATAGCGGAGTTTGTTGCTCAGTACCCTAACTGTCTGTAGGTTAAGATTGAGCATCAAAAACCCGATGGATTATTGCAGGCTATAGAGATTCTGACTTGGAAGTGGGAAGTAATTAATATAGATTTCATTGTATTCTTACCTCGTACCCAGTGTAAGTTTGATTCTATATGGGTGATTGTTGATAGACTTACAAAATCAACCTATTTTCTGCATGTTTGGACTACATATTCAGCAGAGGATTATGCAGGGCTTTACATTAATGAGATAGTACGAATTCATGGTGTCCCTATATCTATTATCTCGGATAGAGGTGCTCAGTTTACAGCTAATTTCTGGATATCCTTCCAAAAAGGGGGACTCAAGTAAGTCTTAGTAAAGCATTTCATCCCCAGACAAACGGACATGCTGAGCGTACTATTCAGACACTTGAGGATATATTACAGGCTTGTGTGATAAACTTCAAGGGTAGCTGGGATGATCATCTGCCGCTTATTGAGTTCGCATATAATAATAGCTATCATACCAGTATTCAGATGGCTTCATACGAATCTCTTTACAGACGGAAGTGTAGGTCGCCTATAGGATGGTTCAATGTTAGGGAAACTAAGTTAGTAGGACCGGAGTTGGTACAACAGGAAATCGAGAAGATTAAGCTTATAAAGGAAAGTCTATTAGTAGCTCAAAGCCATCAAAATTCTTATGCGTATAATCGACAACGAGACTTGGAGTTTCTCGTTGACGACAGGGTATTCCTAAAGGTATCACCGATGAAAGGCATTATGAGGCTCGGTAAAAAAGGAAAACTTAGCCCTCGGTACATTGGACCATATAAGATCATACGCAAGGTAGGCTAGGTAGCATATGAGCTAGACTTTCCTTCTAACTTCGAGTCTGTACGTCTAGTCTTTTATGTGTCTATGCTCTGTAAATGTATTGAAGATCCTTCCAGAGTCCTGTCAGTTGATGATGTTCAGGTCACAAAGCAGCTATCATATGAGGAAACTCCCATTGCTATACTAGATAGATAGGTTCGGAGATTGAGGACTGAAGACGTACCTTCATTGAAAGTGCTTTGGAGAAACAATAATGTGGAATAAATGACTTGGGAATTGGAAGTAGACATTAAGTCTAGATATCCTCACTTGTTTCCTCTTCCATTGAAGGATCCGACTGATACATCACAGCCTTAAGGTAGGAGTATGGATTCTTGTGTTAGTTATTGTCATTGGTCGTGTCAGACCATTGTCGTTATTGATGATTGTGGCCCTATGTGGCATTGGATTATTGAGTTTTATACAGGAAGCGTTGGTAGTAGTACTGTTACAAAGGCGACTCTGCCAAAAGTTTATATAGATCCCGGGGAGTTAAACATTCAAAGACGAATATTTCTGAGCGGGGAAGGATGTTGCATCCCGCATTTCGTATGTTAAAGTTTTGTCGTAAGTTAATCGACGTAAGCTCGGAAATGAGATTATTTTTGAGGTTATAAGTATTTATGTTATTTGTGACAAGTGATAAGTGAGTGTCATGAAGATTAGAGGGTAAACATATCAAAGAAAATGAGTTCAGTTGAAGGTTGTCAATTTAGGATAAAATACGGTCCAAGCTATAATACCCCGTATTTATGGACTATTCCCATACAAGGTACAACATGACCATGATAGTAAGGTGTATAAAGTGTGTTAAAACTGATTAGTATTTTAAGTAATTTGAGATAATTCTTAATTATCTGGATAATTAGTTAATTAG
>AWOL01S0073494.1:0-18830 GCA_000715115.1 Nicotiana otophora | reverse complement strand
TTTGGTGAGTCTTATGGAGGGTGTGGCCCAGAATGGTACATTTCCAATGGCACCAGCCGTTTCACAGGCTGGGGGAGGAGCACAAACTCCTACTACTCCCGCTCCGGAGTAGATGGCTCCTGAGAATGAGGCTCCAGCAGTCCCGCCAGTTGAGGTAGTTCAGCCAGTTGTTCTGGCACAGACCAGTGATAGGCCTGCCAGTAAGTGCCAAGCCTAACCTCGGTCGAGTAGTGATGAGGTCAGGTCAAGGTCCTACCAGAGTAAATATAATAAATTAAAGAGTAAAAGATATAAGTAAAATTTATGGTAACACAGTTAAAGAAATTCTCGAAAATTTAGCAGTTAAGGGGGCCCTGGGCTCAGAACAATGTAAAACACAATGGGGAATCTTCAGGGATACGTCCGTAGTCCCAAAGTAAATATGCAGTGCTGGGGGATCTCCCGGAATACGCCCGTAGTCCCAAAGTAAATATGCAATGCTGGGGGATCTCCCAGAATACGTCCGTAGTCCCATAGTAAATATGCAAGACAGGGGGATCTCCCGAAATACGTCCGTAGTCCCAAAGTAAATATGCAAGACATGGTAATCTCCCGGAATACGTCTGTAGTCCCAATTTAAATATGCAACGCAAGATGAAATGGCAGGTATGGCATCGAGTTATACAATTTATACTCAACACAGATAAGGAAAATAGGAATTTAACTAAGCATGGCGCACAGAATGTCAAATAGGCAGTTAAAACACGTAAGCATGCTTTTCAAGTCTACACTAAACAATTAAACATATTAGTGCAATTCAATAAGAGAAATAATTTATGATTTAAAAAGGATAAACGGGATTTTTGGAATAACAGCCCATGTACATACTCGTCACCTCACGTACACGGCGCACACACACCAAATAATATCGAAATATCCTAAGGGGAAAGTCCCCAATACAAAGTTAGGCAAGCCACTTACCTCGAACCGCTCAAATCAACTCGATATCCACGAGTATCCGACTCCAAATGGCCCGAATATATTCAAATTAATTGCATAATATAAATATAACTACAAGTAACTAATTTAACTAATTAATTCGAAGCTAAAGCATGAAATTAGGAAAAACGCCCAAAAGGTCTCCCCGGACCCATGTCTTGGAATCGGATAAAAATTACAAATTATGAACACCCATTCACTCACGAGTTCACTCGAACAAAAATCATCTAAATCCGACGTCAAATTCTCATTCAAATCTCAGATTTTCAATTGGGGAACCTTTTCCCCCATTTCCAAACTTTTACCCTCAAATTCCTTAATTAGACTAGGAAAACAAAAATAGATTATTGCATTATGATCAAAATAGAGTTAGAATTCGTTACCCAATAGTTCTCCTTCAAAATCCCTTGAGAAATCGTTTCTCACCGAGCTCCAAATTGAATTTTGTTTTATGAAATTTCAAGCCCTCGAAATCCCTTTTTCTGCCCAGCGATTTTCGCATCTGTGCTTATGGGGCCGCATCTGCGGTCCCGCACCTGCGGAAAATTCAACGCAGGTGCGGAAGTCACTTATTGGGCTGGGTCCGCATCTGCGACCCCTGGGCCGCATCTGGGACTCTGCTTCTGCGGATGACCAGCCGCACCTGCAAGCCCAGCATACCCTGTCCATTTACGCATCTGTGAACTCCCCAAGCGCACCTGCGAGTCCTCACCTGCGGACTCCCCTCCACAGGTGCGAAACACCAGAACTAGCAATGCACCAAATTTTCCTTAGTCCAAATTTCTTCCCGTTAAGCACCCGAAACACACCCGAGGCCCCCAGGACCTCAACCAAACATACCAACCAATCCTAAAACACCATACAAACTTAGTCGAGTCTTCAAACCACATCGAACAACACCAAAATCATGAAGTAAGCATGGATTCAAGCCTAAGAATTTACAATTTGCCAAATTCTACAAACGACGCCAAACCACATCAAATCTAGTCCGAATGACCTCAAAATTTACACACGGGTCACAAATGACACTAAGAACCTACAACTACTTTCGGAATTCCATTCCGAGCTCGATATCAAAGTTTTCACTATCGGCCTAAATCGCCGAAAAACTAGCTTCCGCCAATTCAAGACTAAATCTACTACAGACCTCCAAAACACATTCCGGATGCGCTCCTAACCCCAAAAATCACTCAACGGAGCTAACAGAGTCGACAGAATTCCATTCCGGATCCTTCGTCACACAGTTTCAACTATGGTCCAAACTCTAAGGCTTAAACTCACAACTAGGGACTAAGTGTCCCAAAACTCTCTGAATTCCATGACCAATCACTCCGGCAAGTCCCAAAAGTAGAAACAATTATAGGGAAAGAAAATATTAGGGGATTGGGGCTCAAATTATCAAAACGACCGGCCGGGTCGTTACAATTGGCTTTACTCTTATCATGCTATATTGGATTGTCATGCCAAGATAGTGACCCTAGCCATGCCGAGGTTCCCTCGGTTAGAGTGGAAAGGAACTCCTCGTCATTCTGCCAGCATGGTTATTTCCTATATGAAAGCTCGGCGTATGGTAGAGAAAGGGTGCCTAGCCTATTTTGCTTATATTCGCGATCCCAGTGCGGATGTTCCTTATATAGACTCAGTACCAGTTGTTCGTGAATTTCTAGAAGTATTTCCTGTAGATTTGCCGGGGATGCCACCCCACAGAGATATTGACTTATGTATTAATTTGTCTCCAGGTACTCAACCCATTTCTATTCCATCATACCGTATGGCCATGCCGGAGTTGAAGGAATTAAAAGAGCAGCAAGACTTGCTTGATCAAGGATTAATTAGACCCAGTGTCTCGCCCTGGGGTGCACCAGTATTATTTGTAAAGAAGAAAGATGGCTCTATGCGGATGTGTATAGATTATCGGCAGTTGAACAAGGTCACTTTCAGAAACAAATATCCGTTGCTAAGAATTGATGACTTATTTGATCAGCTTCAGGGTGCCAAGCTATTTGTGAAGATTGATTTGAGGTCTAGTTACCATCAGTTGAAGATAAGGGAATCTGATATCCCTAAGACAGTGTTTTGGACTCGGTATGGGCATTACGAATTCCTAGTAATGTCATCTGGGTTGACAAATGCCCCAACAACATTTATGTATTTGATGAATCGGGTGTTTAAGACCTATTTGGATTCTTCTGTGGTTGTATTCATTGATGATATCTTGATTTACTCTAGCAGTCGAGAGGAGCATGAGCAACATCTTCGGAGTGTAGTGTCTCGCCCTGGGGTGCACCAGTATTATTTGTAAAGAAGAAAGATGGCTCTATGCGGGTGTGCATAGATTATCGGCAGTTGAACAAGGTCACTATCAGAAACAAATATCCGTTGCTAAGAATTGATGACTTATTTGATCAGCTTCAGGGTGCCAAGCTATTTTTCAAGATTTATTTGAGGTCTAGTTACCATCAGTTGAAGATAAGGGAATCTGATATCCCTAAGACAGCTTTTCGGACTCGGTATGGGCATTACGAATTCCTAGTGATGTCATTTGGGTTGACAAATGCCCCAGCAGCATTTATGGATTTGATGAATCGGGTGTTTAAGCCCTATTTGGATTTTTTTGTGGTTGTATTCATTGATGATATCTTGATTTACTCTAGCAGTCGAGAGGAGCATTAGCAACATCTTCGGAGTGTGCTTCAGACTTTGAAGAATAATCAATTATATGCAAAATTTTCAAAATGTAAGTTTTGGTTACACTCAGTTACCTTTTTGGGGCATGTTGTATCGGCAGAAGGCATAAAGGTGAATCCTAAGAAGATAGAGGTTGTTCAGAATTGGCCTAGACCTATTTCAGTTATAGAGATCCAGAGTTTCCTGGGTTTGGCAACTTATTATCGTCGGTTCGTGGAAGGGTTTTCATCTATATCAAGAACATTAACCAGACTGACCCAGAAGGGTGTCCCATTCATATGGTCAGCCGAGTGTGAGTTAAGCTTTCAGATGCTCAAGACTTCTTTGACTACGACGCCAATGTTGGTATTACCCACAGGTTCAGAATCGTATACGGTATATTGTGACGCATTTCACATTGGGCTTGGTGTAGTATTAATACAAGATGGCAAGGTGATTGCATATGTGTCGTGGCAGTTGAAAGTTCACGAGAAGAATTATCATGTTCGTGACTTAGAGCTGCCAGCCATTGTTCATGAGCTGAAGATTTGGAGGCATTACCTCTACGGTGTCTCGTGTGAGGTATTTACTGATCATTGTAGCCTTCATTATCTATTCAAACAAAAAGATCTTAATTTGAGGCAGAGAAGATGATTGGAGTTGTTGAATGACTATGATATCACCATTTTGTATCACCCCAGAAAGGCCAATGTAGTGGTTGATACTTTGAGTAGAAAGGCTGTGAGTATGGGCAGTATTGCATATATTCTGATTGGTGAGAGACCATTAGCTGCAGATGTTTAGACTTTGGCTAACCAGTTCGTAAGATTAGATATTTCAGAACCCGGTCGGGTTTTAGCTTGTACAGTCGCTCGATCTTCTTTATAACGCATCAGAGAGTGGCAATATGATGATCTTCATTTGCTTATCCTCAAGGACACGGTGCGGCACGGTGATTCTAAATACTTTGCTGTGGGGGAAGATGGAGTTCTACAAATGCAAGGTCGTATTTGTGTGCCTAATGTTGACGGGCTTCGTGAATTAATTCTTGAAGAGGCACACAGTTCCAGGTATTCTTTTCATCTAGGTAACGCCAAAATGTATCAAGATTTGCGGAAACATTATTGGTGGAGGAGAATGAAAAAGGATATAGTTGCATATGTAGCTCGGTGTCTGAATTGTCAGCAAGTTAAGTACGAACATCAGAGACCTGGTGGTTTGCTTTAGAAGTTAGAAATTCCTGAGTGGAAGTGGGAGCGTATCACTATGGATTTTGTAGTTGGGCTCCCACCAACTCATAGAAAATTTGACGCAGTTTGGGTCATTGTGGACAGGCTGACCAAGTCAGCACATTTTATTCCAGTGGCAGTTACCTATTCTTTAGAGATATTAGCTAAAATTTACATTCGTGAGATTGTCCGCCTACACGGTGTGCCCATGTCTATTATTTCAGATTAATGTACGTAATTTACCTCTCACTTTTGGAGGGCTGTACAGCGTGAATTAGGCACGTGGGTTGAGTTGAGTACAACATTTCATCCATAGACAGACGGATAGTCAGAGACACTATTCAGATATTGGAAGATATGCTTCACGCTTGTGTTATAGACTTTGGAGGTTCTTGGGATCAATTCTTGCCACTTGCTGAGTTTGCTTATAATTATAGCTATCAGTCGAGCATTTAGATGGCTCCATATGTGGCATTATACGGAAGGCGATGTCGTTCACCAGTCGGATGGTTTGAACCCGGAGAGGCTCGATTGTTGGGTACCGATTAGGTACATGATGCCTTGGATAAGGTCAAGGTTATTCAGGATCAACTTCGCATATCTCAGTCTAGGCAAAAAGGTTATGCCGACTGTAAAGTTTGTGATATTGCATCCATGGTTGGAGAAAGAATATTACTCCGGGTGTCACCTATGAAAGGTATAATGAGGTTCGAAAGAAGGGAAAGTTGAGCACTAGGTATATTGGGCCCTTTGAAATGCTTGAAAGGGTGGGTGAAGTGGCCTACAGGCTTGCATTACCACCTAGTTTATCAGCGGTTCATCCAGTGTTCCATGTGTCTATGCTCCGAAAATATCATGGTGATCCGTCCCATGTTTTAGATTTCAGCTTAGTCCAATTGGACAAAGATTTGACTTATGAGGAGGAGTCGGTAGCTATTCTAGCCAGGCAGGTCCGACAGTTGAGGTCTAAGAGTTATCCTTCAGTTCAGGTGCAATGGAGAGGTCATCCGGTAGAGGCATCTACCTGGGAGTTCGAGTCGGACATGCGAAGTAAATATCCGTACCTTTTCTCCAGCTCAGGTACTTTTTCTAACTCCGTTCGAGGACGAACGTTTGTTTTAGAGGTGGAGATTGTGATGACCCAAAGTGTCATATTTAAATTTAATAAGTAATTCTGTGTTCTAAGACCTCGAAAGGCCCTATTTATCACCCCTCGACTTGCGTGCACAGTCCGTATAATTTTCGGAAAGTTTTTGTGTGAAAAATGGATTAAAATGTGAAATAGAGCTTTAAAACTCAATTGAGTTGACTTTGGTCAATATTTTGAGCAAACGGACTCGGATGAGTGTTTTGACAATTTCGGTAGGTCCGTATCGTGATTTGAGACTTGGGCATATGCCCGGAATCGAATTCCAAGGTCCCTAGCCCGAGATATGGAATTTTTATAAAACATTAAAAGTTTGAAAGCTTAATGATTTTTAAGAAGTTACTGATGTTGGATTATTGACACTGGGTCCGTATTTTGGTTCCGGAGCCCGGCATAGGTCCAGTATAATGTTTATGCCTTGTCTGCCGAATTTGGTGAGAAATGGAGTTGATGTGACATGATTCGGACGTCCGGTTGTAAAAATATAAGTTTTAAAGTTTTCTTGAAATTTTCATTCAATTTGGGGTTCAATCCGTAGTTCTAGGTGTTATTTTAGCAATTAGATCGTGAGAGCAAGTTCGTATGATGTTTTAGGACTTGTGTGCATGTTTGGTTTGGAGCCCCAAGGGCTCGGGTAAGTTTCAGATAGTCTACAAATCATTTGAACTTTGAGAAAAATTTAGTTTTTAGTTTCTGCTGTCATCTGGTGTTTTGTGCTTCGTGATCGCGAAGCCATTCCTGTGATCGTGAAGAGGAAAGTAGGACTAGCACAATTATGCTTCACGTTTGCGACCGAGGGCACGCGTTCGCAAAAGGTCGAAGTGCAAAGCTTTGCGTTCGCGATCGAGTTCTCACGTTCGCGAAGAGGTAATGAGGCAGAAGCTGGGGTACTCAAATTTGTTCTTTGCGTTCGCATGAAACGGTCTGCGATTATGTAGGTCTATGGGGTTATGCTTCGCGTTCGCGTGTGAGATGCCACGTTCGCGTAGAGCAAAGTGGCAGCCTGTGCAAAAATGTGTTTCGTGATCGTGAAGAGTAAAATGGACCTGGGAAAAAGTTGTTCTTTCACGAATGAATTTCCGCGATCGCGATAAATAAAAATCTGAAAAACAGAACTTATGTTCTGGAAATGGGGTTTCGACCCATTTTCAACCATTTTCAATTGTTGAGCTCGGGTAAGGCGATTCTTGGGTGATTTTCACGGGAAAATATTGGGGTAAGTGTTCCTTATCTTATATTGATTATATTTCATGATTTCATACTCATTTACATCATGAATCCGTGAATTTATGGAAGAAAAATCAGATTTTTATAAAATCTTCCAAAATCGAAACTTTAAGATTTGAGGGTCCATTTGACATCGGAATTGGATAATTTTTATATGGTTGGACTCGTCTCGAATTGAGTGTTCGAATTTCGTAAGTTTTTCTGAGATTTGAGACGTGGGTCCCACTGTCGAATATTTTAAAGAATTTCTTATTTTTATCCGAAAAATTAGTAAATTTATATGGAATTAATTCCTATGATTCGTATTGAGTATATTGAATTATTTGTGAATAGATTTGAAGCTTTTGGAGATAAATTAAAAGGAAAAGTTGTGGTCGAGTAATTCATTGGAATTTGCAAAGCGAGGTAAGTGTCGTGGTTAACCTTGACTTGAGGGAATAGAACCCTTAAATTATTTGTTATGTGAGATGCATGTGAATCACGTATGGGAAAGGGGACGAGTATCTATACATAGTCAAATTAATTATTTGCATAATTACTTGAAAAATCATAAATCGTTTTAAATCATGAATGAATTATTATATTATTTGTTTCACTAATATTCCTTGTCAAATATTATTTCTTGAATTCCTGTAATAATTGGTACATGCTTATTTGACTTATGTGTCTTAATTGCTATTTGACATTTAGCATACTAAATATTAAACTGCCTATTTTCTCCATGATTTTTATAATTAATTACTAATTGTCATTGTTTGTTCATAAATAAATTATAATTATTGTATGCCTTGATGCTTAATAGTTTCTCATTGGACGTGGTATTTAATGGAGTAATTTTTATTATATTTTTGAGTTGTTTAAAGTTATATTGGGGGAACGAGTTTCACGCCGCAACGGGAATGAGAGTAATATATGTATATTGGGGGATCGGATTGCACGCCGCAATAGACTTATTAAAAAGTCCATATTGGGGGATCGGATTGCACGCCGCAATAGACTTATTAAAAAGTCCATATTGGGGGATCGGATTGCACGCCGCAATAAACTTATTTAAAAGTCAATATTGGGGGTTCGGATTGCACACCGCAATAGACTTATTTAAAAGTACATATATATATTTTATTAAAATAAATATATGAGAGGATTGAAAATGAATATATTATGAGAGCGGTTTATACGCTGCAACGGAAATTGGTTGAAATAATAATGGGTTATGACTGCTGAGTTGGCTTTAATTAGTTAAATGAGTTAACCGATTTATTTCTATTATTTGTTGTTATTATTAATATTGCGTACAGGTTAATGTAAGTGACCCGCCTTAGCCTCGTCACTACGTCGTTGAGGTTATGCTCTGCACTTACCAGTACATGGAGTCGGTTGTACTGATACTACACTCTGCACTTTTTGTACACATTTTGGAGTTGGTCCCAGCGGCGTACCATAGACTTGCTCGGATTTCAGCTACTCAGAGGAGACTTGAGGTATAACTGCATGGCGTCCGCAGTTTTGAAGTCCCCGTCTACTTTACTTTAGCTGTGTGCGTGCTTCGAGACAACCTTATTTTATTCAGACCTTTATTTGTATTATTCTAGAAGCTCGTGCATTTGTGATACCAATTCTGGGAAGGTATTTAGACACCGTTATTTTATGGATTATTCTATACATTTTAGACTTTACTTCCGCATTTAATTCTTTGTTATTAATAATTTTTAAATTATTTTAAAAATGGATAATATTATTCTAATATTAGCTTGCCTAGCAAGTGAAATAGTAGGTGCCATCACGGTCCCGAAGGTAGAAATTTCGGGTCGTGACATTCTTGACCATTAAATAAGAAAATAGAATGAAATATTCAAAATAATAATTCTCCCTATTTAATTAAAAATAGGTGCTAGAGTAATTTCCAACATTATAATTTATTCAGAACTAGAAATGAAGATACTATAATAGTTAAAAGAGAAGAAAAGAAAGTACTGAAAGAAGCAAGGAAAAGAAGAAGCTCTCCTCTCAATTTTTTGTGTGTCATGAGAAGCTCAATATAGTGCTATTTATAGATGGAAAAATATATCATGTATATTGATTTCTCACATATATTTTCCCAAGTTGGCAACATGCATGTGTTTATAATTGTAAAGTTTGCTGAAATGTAATCCTCTAAATCGACTAGTGGGTCATTTGCTTGGATTGTTTTCATGTGCACAAATACTTTCATCATTTGTAAAGTTGTATACACCACTTTATTTTTGAATTTTCAGCATTATAGTTCTTCTTTGAAAATTTGGAAAGTGAACTTTTTCTTCTCATTTTTCCTTTTTTCTTATTAGTTTAATTATTTCCTGCAAAGAAAGAAAAAATATTTGTACTAAAATTAGATTCCAGCTCAACTTATGCTTGATATTTTTCTCTTATTACAGAGTTTAAGAAAAAATGAATATTTTTGAAACTCGTGATTTAAAAAGAATTACAGAAATTTGTGTTATCGTAAATCATCTTATTAAAGATAAAATAGGAAAAAAAAATTAGGATATAATTTGGGATATATAAATTAAGATAGACGGAGAAATATTATCTGATTATAGCATATAAATTGGGACATAAGGAGAAATATAATCTAATTATAGTATTTTTTTTTATCAACTTGTACTCACATTTAATACCTACAGCTAAATAAAAAACATTTAATTTGTTATAAAATAAAGGTTGTAAAGTAAAGACAAGTATAGAGAGAAACTGATATATTATTCAAACTTCAAATTTATGTACACAATGAACTGAAAACTCCTTTATTTATAGAAGAAAGGAAGCTGCTGTGTAAGTTGCTTGTAAGCTGCTACTGCAAGCTGTTGTGTAAGTTGCTACTGCAAGTTGCTGTGTAAGCTGCTTGTAAGCTGCTATTGTACCAGATATAGATAATCTTCTACCGATGGTAAATATTTATCCATAACGGAGTACCGAAAGGATAAGCTTCTTCAGGAGGCTTATTTTCAATAAAGTACTAAATAGATAAGCATATTTATGGCGGAGTCCCATATAGATAAGCTTCTTCAAGAAGCTTCTTTCTAACGGAGTATTAAACGAACATCCATAATATATGTAACGACACGACCGGTCGATTCGAGAGTTGTAGCCCTATTCCCTTTTTCTGCTCATTTTTGTGCTTTACTGTTGTTGTATGACTTACCGGGTTAGTTGGTTCGGGTCCGGAGTGAATTTAAAGTGAATTGAGACACTTAGTCTCTTACTTGCAATCTTAAGCTGGAAAAGTCGACCGGATATCGACTTATGTGTAAACGACCTCGGATTGGAATTTTCATGGTTCTGTTAGCTCCGTTGGGTGATTCTGAACTTAGGAGCGTGTCCAGATTGTGATTTGGAGGTCGGGAGTAGGATTTGGCTTGAATTGGCAAAAGTCGAATTTCTGGAAAGTTTGATCGGGGAGTTGACATTTTGATATCGGGGTTGAATTCTAATTCCGGAAGTTACAGTAGGTTCGTGGGGTCATTTGTGACTTGTGTGCAAAATTGGAGGTCAATCGGACGTGATTTGATAGGTTTCGGTGTCGTTTGTAGAATTTAGAAATTTCAAAGTTCATTAGGCTTGAATCCGTGTGTAATTCGTGTTTTTGATGTTGTTTGAGGTGAATTGAGGATTTGACTAAGTTCGTATCGTGATTTAGGACTTGTTGGTATGTTTGGCTGAGGTCCCGAGGGCCTTGGGTTGATTTTGGGTGGCCAACAGACTTTGTTTCGATTTGGTGAAGCAACTGAAGTATTGCAGCTACTGGTGTAACCGCACCTGCGGAGTGGGCACCGCAGGTGCGAGCCCGCAGAAGCGGGAAGAGAGACGCAGAAACGGGCAAGGTGGAGAAGGCAGTGGTCGTAGGTACAATGTTCCTTCCGAACCTGCGAGGATGCTGATGCAGCGAGAAAGGCGCAGGTACGAAGTTTGAAGGTTTGGCTGTTTCCGCAGAAGCAGACAAAGGGCCACAGAAGCGCCTCTGTAGGGGCGAAACATGGAGCGCAAGTGCGAGCCTAGTGACTTAAGTGGTTTTCGCTGAAGCGGAGTATTAACCGCAGAAGCGGTCTCGCAGGTGCAGATAAGTGGTCACGGGTGCGAAAAGCCTAGGCAGAATGTTTAAAAACAAGTGTTCGGGATTTTAGTCCCATATCAACATTTTGAACTCGGACTTGAGCGATTTTGGAGAGGATTTTCGAGGGGATTTTTGAGGTAAGCTTCTTGTACTGATTTTTGATCAATAATCTTGTTCCCCATTGTTGTTCCCACCTAGATTGTGTGGTGTTGAGGTGCAATTTGGGGGTTTGAGGCTAAGGATTTGGAGAATAGATTTTTGGGGCTTTGAATGACCATTAGATGCCAGATTTCGATAAATTTGTTATGGTTAGACTCGTGAATGAATGAGCTTTCGGGTTTTGTGACTTTTGTCAGATTTCGAGACGTGGGCTAGGGGCCGACTTTTGACCAATTTCGGATTTTGGCTTATATTTTCATATTTTTCTTGTGAAAATGATTCCTTTAGTCCGTATTGATTGTATTGTACTGCTTGTGGCTAGATTCGAGACGTTTGGAGGCCGATTTATGAGGCAAAGGCATATTGGAGTAGAGTTTTGCTCGGATTGAGGTAAGTAACAGTTTTAAATCTGGTACTGAGGGTATGAAACACCAGATTTTGTTGTTATATTATTGTTTGGTGGTGACGCACCTGCTGGATGACAGGCGTGTGGGCATGCACTGTAGGAAATTTGACTTGGTCCATTTCGTGGAACTGTAAAGTTGAATAACTTATTGTTAGCTATATGCTATCTCTGTGTTATAGAAATTTGACTGTAAATCATGTTAGGAGTCATGCTTAGGCTAGGTGACTACATTGTTGGGACCCGCAGAGTTGTGTACTCGTTGAATTAATTGCTAATTGCTATTTTGTACTCAGTCACGGTTTACTTGTGTACCATATCTCAGTCTCTTCTTGTTCTTGCCGATACATTACATTATCTTTGTTTTGGCTGATGTTTATGATTCCTAAGATCCCGATAGACTGGAGAGGTTGGTGACTGAGTTAGGGCCTACGTCCCGAGCTATGAGTTATATGTATGTATATGGATCGGGTTGCATGCCTCAACGAGCCTTAGCGCTGCATATATAGATTGGGTTGCACGCCTCAACGAGCCTTATGGCTATTTATATGGGATCGGACTGAACGCCGTAGCGATATAGCGCTTGGGCTGAAGGAGCCCCTCCGGAGTCTGTACACCCCCAGTGAGCGCATGTACCTATTGAGTGGGAGTGTTGAGAGCTGAGAGTCGAGTGATTGAGCTATTGAGAAAGGTTGAGTGATTGTTGCCCTAAAAGGTTGTACTTGCTTTCATTTGTTGTTTCACTTAACTGATATATGTCACTGTTTTGAAACTCCTGGAAGATATTGTATCCGGTTGTACTTGAACTTGGTAATGTATAAACTGTTTTGACTTAAATTGCAGGATTTGAAAGCATGTCTACTTTCTTGTTGAGATTACTGAAAACAAACTATAATTGTATAGCTCGTCACTATCTTTCAGCTCCTTAGTTATTATTATTACTTACTGAGTTGGTTGTACTCACGCTACAACCTACACTGTGTGTGCAGATCCAGGAATTTTTGGACGCGGAGTGTGTTGATATTTCGCGTAGCTGACTGTTGGAAATACCAAGGTAGCTGTCTGGCATTCGCAGTCCTTGTTTCTCCTTCCTTATCCTTTCTTTCGTTGTATTTAGATCCAAGCTGTTACAGTCGTTTCATTTTTAGACTAATTATGTATAGATGCTCATGGCTTAGTGACACCCCGATATTGGGAGCTATTACCGCACTTGTGTTTTGGGTTTTACCCCCTTGTTTATGAAAACTTTGCCATTTTCAAATGTCTTGGAATATTTTTCTGTTACATATTTGGAGTATTTGGAAATGATGGCTTGCCAAGTACCATCGATAGGCGTCATCACGATAGGTTAGGATTTGGGTCGTGACAAGTTGGTATCAGAGCCTAGGTTACATAGGTCTCACTAGTCATGAGCAGGTTTAGTAGAGTCTTGCGGATCGCTGCGGAGACGTCCATACTTATTTTCGAGAGGCTGCCGAACCCTAAGGAAATTCCACATTCATGAATTCTTGTCGTGCGAATCTTTTGATTCTGGTAACTAAACTTATATTGTTCTATTCTCTCACAGATGGTGAGGACACGTACTACGGGACAGGATAGACAGCCACCAGTACCACCAGTCAGGGCCGAGAGAGGCCGAGGTCGCGGTAGAGGATGCGGTAGGGGCAGAGGTGCTGCTCGCACAGCATCAAGGGCAGCACCTGCAGATCCACCTGTTGCCCCAGTTCAGGATCAGGCTCCAGATGTGGATGAGCCTGTGGGACCAGCTCAGGCACCACCTGTGCCCATCGTGATTCCAGGCCTTCAGGAGGCCTTGGCTCAGATTCTGTCCGTGTGCACCAGTCTTGCTCAGGCGGTCTCTGTTCCGGCCGCAGCAGCCACTTCTCAGGCCGGGGGAGGTGCTCAGACTCCCGTCGCCCGCACACCAGAGAAGGTGGTACAGGGACTCCAGACACCGGGGGTACCACTACCCTGGCCTGTTGCAGTCGTTCACAACTATGTGGAACCTATCGTGCCTGATGATGAGCAGCAAAGATTGGAGAGGTTTGGGAGACTCCAGCCTCCATCTTTCAGTGGTACAGAGGGAGAGGATGCACAAGGCTTCTTGGATAAGTGTTAGAGGATACTCCGTATAGTAGGTATTCTAGAGACCAGTGGGGTCTCGTTCACTACTTTTTAGTTCTCTGGGGCTGCCTTCAATTAGTGGGAGGCTTATGAGAGGCGTAGGTCGGTCGGCGCATCACCCCTTACATGGCAGGAGTTCTTTGTTCTCTTCTTAGAGAAGTTCGCGCCTCAGTCCTACAAGGAGGAGCTGCGCATGCAGTTCGAGCAGCTTCGTCAGGGTGATATGTTCGTGATGCAGTATGAAATGAGATTTTCTGATTTGGTTATGCTGCCTGGTTGGTTCCCACCGACAGGGAGAGGATTAGGAGGTTCAGAGATGGCCTCACTTTTCAGCTGCGATTGCTTATGACTAGAGAGAGAGTGTCTGATGCTACTTTTGATGAGGTTATTGACATTTCTCGTCAGATTGAGATGGTTCGCATCCAGGAGCGGGTTGAGAGGGAGGCCAAGAGGCCTCGTAGACAAGGTGGATTCAGCGGTGTTCCTTCTAGGGGTCAGTTCCACCACGACAGAGGTCGTCCTTTCAGGCATGCTCAGACGGCTCGCCCAGTTCACCGTGGTGCATCATCTGGTATCACTCATCTCTTAGTGCCCTTTCAGCTCAGAGTTTTTCCCGAGCTCTATCGGGTCAGGGCTCGTCTATGCCAGGTCCTTCTACCAGTTATCCTAGTGCTCGGTGCCCCCTCCAGTCCCCACCATCAGCACCGGGGAGTTGCTATGAGTGCGGAGAGTTTGGCCATATCAGGAGGTATTGTCCTTGTCTTATGGGAGGTTCGGCTCAGAATAGGAGTCAGACTACGGGTTCAGCACCAATTACTTCACCACTTGCTCAGCTAGCTCGGGGTGGGGGCCAGTCAGCTAGAGGTCTCCCTAGTGGGGAAGGCCGATCGAGTGGCGTTCAGGCCTGATTCTATGCTCTTCCCGCCAAACCAGATTCCATTGCTTCGAATGCTGTGATCATAGGTATTGTCTCTGTTTGCCACAGAGATGCCTCTACACTATTTGACCCCGGTTCTACTTATTCATATGTGTCCTCATATTTCGCTTATTATTTGGATATGCCCTGTGAGTCTCTAGTTTCATATGTTCATGTATCTACTCTGGTGGACGATACTATTATTGTGGGCCGAGTATATCGGTCATGTGTGGTGACTATGGGGAGCCTGAAGACCAGAGTAGATCTCTTGTTGCTTAGTATGGTCGATTTTGATGTGATTTTTGTTATGGACCGGTTGTCTCCATGTCGTGCGGTTCTAAATTGTCACGCGAAGACTGTGATGTTGGCGATTTTGGGGTTGCCGAGGGTTGAGTGGAGCGGCTCTATAGACTATGTTCCCAGTAGAGTGATTTCATACTTGAAGGCTCAGCGGATGGTTGAGAAGGGTTGTTTATCTTATTTGGCCTTTGTGAGGGATGTTAGTGCAGAGACCCCTTCTATTGATTCTGTTCCGGTGGTGCAAGATTTTCCAGATATGTTTCCTGCAGACCTGTCGGGCATACTGCCTGACAGGGGTATTGATTTGGTGTCGGGCACTCAGCCCATTTCTATTCCACTGCATCGTATGGCACCGACGGAGTTGAAGGAATAGAAGGAGCGGCTTCAGGAACTCCTTGATAAGGGGTTTATTCAGCCTAGCGTGTCACCTTGGGGTGCACCAGTTCTATTTCTGAAGAAGAAGGATGGTACTATGAGAATGTGCATTGATTACAGGCAGTTGAATAAGGCCACAATCAAGAACAAATATCCTTTGTCGCGTATTGATGATCTATTTGACCAGCTTCAGGGAGCAAGGGTGTTCTCCAAGATTGATTTGAGGTCAGGATATCATCAATTGAAGATTCGTGACTCGGATATTCTTAAGACAGCTTTCAGGACCCGTTATGGTCATTATGAGTTCTTTGTGATGTCTTTTGGGCTGACCCACGCCCCAGAAGCATTCATGCATCTGCTGAACAGTGTGTTTCAGCCTTATCTTGACTCGTTCGTTATTGTATTCATTTATGATATCCTGGTGTACTCTCGTATCCAGGAGGAGCATGCCCAGCATTTGAGGATCATGTTGCAGCGGTTGAGGGAGGAGAAACTTTATGCAAAGTTCTCCAAGTGTGAGTTTTGGCTCAGCTCAGTGGAGTTCTTGGGGCATGTGGTGTCCAGTGAGGGTATTCAGGTGCATCCGAAGAAGATAAAGGTGGTTCAGAGTTGGCCCAGACCATCCTCAGCCATGAAAATTCGGAGTTTTCTTGGTTTGACTTGTTATTACCATCGTTTTGTAGAGGGTTTCTCATCTATCGCATCGCCCTTGACCAAATTGATCCAAAAGGGTGCTCCTTTCAGGTGGTCGGAAGAGTGCGAGAAGATCTTTCAGAAGCTCAAGACTGCTTTGACCCCGGCTCCAGTTCTAGTTCTACCATCAGCTTTTAGTTCTTATACAGTGTATTGTGATGCTTCTTGGATTGGTATTGGGTGTGTTCTGATGCAGGAGGGCAGAGTGATTGCTTATGCTTCGTGCCAGTTGAAGCCCCATGAAAAGAACTATCATGTCTATGACCTTGAGTTAGCAGCTATTGTTCATGCCTTGAAGATCTGGCGACACTATTTATACGGCGTCCATTGTGAGATTTACATTAATCACAGGAGTTTGCAGCATCTGTTCAAACAGAAAGATCTTAACTTGCGTCAGCGGAGGTGGTTGGAGCTTCTTAAGGACTATGATATCACCATTTTGTACCATCCCAGGAAGGCTAATGTGGTGGCTAATGCCTTGAGTCGCCCGGCAGAGAGTTTGGGGAGCTTAGCATATCTTCCAGCAGCATACATGCCATTGGCGTTGGATGTCCAGACCTTAGCCAGCCAGTTTGTTAGGCTGGATATTTCTGAGCGGAGTCGAGTATTGGCTTGTGTGGTCTCTCGGTCTTTTCTTTATGATCGTATCAGGAAGCGTTAGTAGGATGACCCCCATTTGCTTGTCCTTAGGGACACGGTCCAGTACGGTGATGCTAAGGAGGTCACTATTAGGGATGAGGGTGAATTAAGGATACAGGACAGGTTATGTGTACCCAATATAGATGGTTTGCGAGAGTTGATTCTTCAAGAGGCTCATAGCTTGCGATATTCTAGTCATCTGGGTGCCGCAAAGATGTATCATGACTTGAGGCAGCATTATTGGTGGAGGAGAATGAAGAAGGACATAGTGGAGTATGTGGCTCGGTGTCTAAATTGTCAGCAGGTGAAGTATGAGCATCGACGACCAGGTGGGTTGCTTCAGAAATTAGAGATTCCAGAGTGGAAATGGGAGCGAATCACTATGGATTTCGTTGTTGGGCTTCCACGGGCTCAGCGAAAGTTTGATGCAATTTGGGTGATTGTGGACATGCTGACCAAGTCAGCTCATTTCATTCCTCTGATGACTACCTATTCTTCCGCGCAGCTGGCTCGAGTGTGTATCTGCGAGATCGCCAGTCTTCATGTCGCACCGGTATCTATCATCTCTGACCGGGGCACGCAGTTTACATCATGGTTCTAGAGGGTTGTGCAGCATGAGTTGGGTACTCGAGTGGAGTTGAGCACAATATTTCACCCTCAGACGGATGGACAGTCTGAGCGCACTATTCAGATATTAGAGGATATGCTCTGGCGGCACTATTTATACGGCGTCCATTGTGAGATTTACATTAATCACAGGAGTTTGCAGCATCTGTTCAAACATAAAGATCGTAACTTACGTCAGCGGAGGTGGTTGGAGCTTCTTAAGGACTATGATATCACCATTTTGTACCATCTCAGGAAGGCTAATGTGGTGGCTAATGCCTTGAGTCGCCCGGCAGAGAGTTTGGGGAGCTTAGCATATCTTCCAGCAGCATACATACCATTGGCGTTGGATGTCCAGACCTTAGCCAGCCAGTTTGTTAGGCTGGATATTTCTGAGCCGAGTCGAGTATTGGCTTGTGTGGTCTCTCGGTCTTCTCTTTATGATCGTATCAGGAAGCGTCAGTAGGATGACCCCCATTTACTTGTCCTTAGGGACACAGTCCAGTACGGTGATGCTAAAGAGGTCACTATTGGGGATGAGGGTGAATTAAGGATACAGGGCAGGTTATGTGTACCCAATATAGATGGTTTGCGAGAGTTGATTCTTCAAGAGGCTCATAGCTTGCGATATTCTAGTCATCTGGGTGCCGTAAAGATGTATCACGACTTGAGGCAGCATTATTGGTGGAGGAGAATGAAGAAGGACATAGTGGAGTATGTGGCTCGGTATCTAAATTGTCAGCAGGTGAAGTATGAGCGTCGACGACCAGGTGGGTTGCTTCAGAAATTAGAGATTCCGGAGTGGAAATGTGAGCGAATCACTATGGATTTCGTTGTTGGGCTTCCATGGGCTAAGCAAAAGTTTGATGCAGTTTGGGTGATTGTGGACATGCTGACCAAGTCAGCTCATTTCATTCCTCTGATGACTACCTATTCTTCCGCGCAGCTGGCTCGAGTGTGTATCTGCGAGATCGCCAGTCTTCATGTCGCACCGGTATCTATCATCTCTGACCGGGGCACGCAGTTTACATCATGGTTCTAGAGGGTTGTGCAGCATGAGTTGGGTACTCGAGTGGAGTTGAGCACAACATTTCACCCTCAGACGGATGGATAGTCTGAGCGCACTATTCAGATATTAGAGGATATTCTCAGTGTGTGTGTGATAGATTTTGGAGGTTCTTGGGATCAGTTCTTGCCACTTGCGGAGTTTGCCTACAACAAGAGTTATCAGTCGAGCATCCAGATGGCACCGTATGAGCTGTCTCTTATACACATGT
>AWOL01S0073493.1:0-30409 GCA_000715115.1 Nicotiana otophora | reverse complement strand
GTTCTAGAGGGTTGTGCAGCATGAGTTGGGTACTCGAGTGGAGTTGAGCACAACATTTCACCCTCAGACGGATGGATAGTCTGAGCGCACTATTCAGATATTAGAGGATATTCTCAGTGTGTGTGTGATAGATTTTGGAGGTTCTTGGGATCAGTTCTTGCCACTTGCGGAGTTTGCCTACAACAAGAGTTATCAGTCGAGCATCCAGATGGCACCGTATGAGGCTCTGTATGGTAGGCGATGTCGGTCTCCAGTGGGTTGGTTCGAGTTGGGCGAGGCTATATTATTGGGTACAGACTTGGTTCAGGATGCTCTGGAGAAGGTTAAGGTGATTCAGGATAGACTATGCACAGCCCAGTCCATATAGAAGAGTTATGCGGATCGGAAAGTTCGCGATGTTGCATTCTTGATTGGAGAGTGGGTCTTGCTTCAGGTGTCACCCATGAAGGGTGTTATGAGGTTTGAAAAGAAAGGCAAGCTGAGCCCGAGGTTTATCGGCCCATTTGAGGGGTTGCAACGTGTTGGGGAGGTTGCTTATGATCTTACCTTGCCTCGCAGTCTTGCAGGAGTTCTTCCAGTATTCCAGGTTTCTATGCTCCAGAAGTATCAAGGCGATCTGTCTCACGTGTTGGATTTCAGTAGTCTAGTTGGACAAGGATTTATAATATGTTGAGGAGCCGGTGGAGATCTTGGATAGGCAGGTTCAAAAGCTGAGGTCGAAGAATATTGCTTCTGTGAAGGTTCAGTGGAGGGGTTAGCAGGTCGAGGAGGCGACTTGGGAGACCGAGCAAGATATGCGCAGCAGTTATCCTCATTTTTTCACCACTTCAGGTATGTCTCTATACTCGTTCGAGGATGAACATTTGTTTAAGACGGGGAGGATGTAATGACCCGACCGGTCGTTTCGAAAGTTGTATCCCTATTCACCTTTTCTGCTCATTTTTCTGCTTTACTGTTGTTTTATGACTTACCGGGTTATTCAGAGTGAATTGAGACACTTAGTCTCTTAATTGAAATCTTAAGTTGGAAAAATTGATCGGATATCGACTTATGTGTAAACGACCTCGGATTGGAATTTTGTTGGTTTTGTTAGCTCTGTTAGGTGATTCTGGACTTAGAAGCGTGTCTGGATAGTGATTTGGAGGTCGAAAGTAGGATTTGGCTTGAATTGGCAAAAGTCAAATTTTTGGGAAGTTTGATCGGGGGGTTGACCTTTTGATATCGGGGTCGGATTCTGATTCCGGAAGTTACAGTAGGTTCATGGGGTCATTTGTGACTTGTGTGCAAATTTGAGGTCAATCAGACGTGATTTTATAGGTTTCGACGTCATTTGTAGAATTTGGAAATTTTGAAGTTCATTAGGCTTGAATCCGTGTGTAATTCGTGTTTTTGATGTTGTTTGAGGTGAATTGAGGATTCGACTAAGTTCGTATTGTGATTTAGGACTTGTTGGTATGTTTGACTGAGGTCCCGAGGGCCTCGGGTTGATTTCGGGTGGCTAACAGACTTGGTTTCGAGTTAGTGAAGCAACTGAAGTATTGCTGCTACTGGTGTAACCGCACTTGCGGAGTGGGAACCACATGTGCGAGCCCGTAGAAGCGGAAAAGAGAGACGCAGAAGCGGGCTAGGTGGAGAAGGCAGTGGTCGCATATGCGATGTTCCTTCCGCACCTGCGAGGACGCTGATGCGGCAAGAAGGCCGCAAGTGCGAAGTTTGAAGGTTTGGTTGTTTCCACAGAAGCGGACAAAGGGCCACAGAAGTGCCTCCGCAGGTGCAAAACCTGGAGCGCAGGTGCGAGCCCAGTGACTTAACTGGTTTCCGCCGAAGCGGAGTATTAACCATAGAAGCGGTCCCGTAGGTACAGATAAGTGGCCGCAGGTGAGAAAAGCCTGGGCAGAATGTTTAAAAATAAGGGTTCGCGATTCTAGTCTCATTTCAACAGTTTGAACTCTGACTTGAGCAATTTTGGAGAGGATTTTTGAGGGGATTTTTGAGGTAAGCTTCTTTTACTCGTTTTTAATCAATAATCTTGTTCCCCATTGTTCCCACCTAGATTGTCTGGTGTTGAGGTGAAATTTGGGGGTTTGCGGCTAGGGATTTGTAGAATGAACTTTTGGGGATTTGAATGACCATTTGATGTTGGATTTCGATAAATTTGGTATGGTTAGACTCGTGAGTGAATGGGCTTTCAGCTTTTGTGACTTTTGTCGGATTTCGATACGTGGGCCCGGGGCCGGCTATTGACCAATTTTGGATTTTGGCTTATAATTTCATATTTTTCTTGAGGAAATGATTCCTTTAGTCCGTATTGATTGTATTGTACTGGTTGTGGCTAGATTCGAGACTTTTGGAGGCAGATTCATGAGGCAAAGGCATATTGGAGTAGAGTTTTTCTCGGATTGAGGTAAGTAACAGTTTTTAATATGGTCCTGAGGGTATGAAACCCCGGATTTTGTTGTTAAATGATTGTTTGGTGGTGACGCACATGCTGGGTGACGGGCCTGTGGACTTGCACCGTAGAAATTTTGACTTGGTCCATTCCGTGGAACTGTAAAGTTGAATAACTTGTTGTTAGCTACATGCTCTCCATGTGTTATAGAAATTTGACTGCAAATCATGTTAGGAGTCATGCTTGGTCTAGGTGACTACACTGTTGGGACCTGCAGAGGACGTGTACTCGTTGAATTAATTTCTAATTGTTGTTTTGTACTCAGTCACGGTTTACTTGTGTATCATATCTCAGTCTCTTCTTGTTCTTGTCGATACATTATATTATCTTTGTTTGGGCTGATTTTTATTATTTCTGAGAGCCCGAGAGACTGGACAGGTTGGTGACTGAGTTAGGGCCTGAGTGCCGAGCTATGAGCTATATGTATGTATATGGATCGGGTTGCATGCCACAACAAACCTCATGGTTGCATATATGGATCGGGTTGCACATAGCAACAAGCCTTATGACTTTTTCTATGGAATCGGGCTGCACGCCGCAATGAGCCCTATGACTATTTATATGGGATCGGGCTGCACGCCGCAACGATATAGTGCTTGGGCTGAAGGATCCCCTCTGGAGTCTGTACACCCCAGTGAGCGCAGGTACCTATTGAGTGGGAGTTTTGAGAGCTGAGAGCCGAGTGATTGAGCTATTGAGAAAAGTTGAATGACTGTTGCCCTGAGAGGCTGTACTTGCTTTCATTTGTTGTTGCACTTAGATGCTATATGTCACTGTTTGGAAACTCCTAGAAGATATTGTATCCGGTTTTACTTGAACTTAGTAATGTATAAACTGATTTGACTTAAATTGTCGGATTTGAAAGCATGTCTACTTTCTTACTGAGATTACTGAAAACAAACTATAATTGTATAGCTCGTCACTATCTTTCAGCTCTTTAGTTATCATTGTTACTTACTGAGTTGGTTGTACTCACGCTACACCCTGCACTTCGTGTGCAGATCCAGGAGTTTTTGGATGCGGAGAGTGTTGATATTTCGCGTAGCTGACCGTTGGAGATACTGAGGTAGCTGCCCGGCGTTCGCAGTCCTTGTTTCTCTTTCCTTATCCTTTTTTGTTGTATTTGGATCCAAATTGTTACAGTCGTTTCATTTTTAGACTGATTATGTATAGATGCTCATGGCATAGTGACACCCCGATATTGGGAGCTATTTCCGCACTTGTGTTTTTGGTTTTACCCCCTTGTTTATGAAAACTTTGCCATTTTCAAATGTCTTGAAATATTTTTCTGTTAAATATTTGGAGTATTTGGAAATGACGGCTTGCCTTATACCATCGATAGGCATCATCACAACAGGTTAGGATTTGGGTCGTGACAATATAATATATTCATAACACTCCCCCTTGGATGTTCAATAAAAGATAATGTGCCTCATTAAAACCTTATTAGGAAAAACCCCGTGGGAAAAAATCCTAGTGAAGGAAAAAGAGTACACATATGTAGTAATACACATAACTAGTTGTCTCATTAAAAACCTTATAAGGAAAACCCTGTGGGAAACAACTTAGTAAGGAAAAAGAGTATATCGCGTATTTTACTCCCTATGATAAAAATCTTGTTTCAAATATTTGAGTCTCTGCATTCCAATCTTGTATATCATCTTCTCCAAAGTTGAAGCTGGCAAAGATTTAGTGAACAAATCTGCCAAATTGTCACTTGAACGGATTTGTTACACATCAATGTCACCATTTTTCTGAAGATCATGTGTGTAGAATATTTTTTGTGAAATATGCTTCGTTCTATCTCCTTTAATAAATCCTCCCTTTAATTGGGCTATGCATTCAGCATTGTCTTCGTATAAAATTGTGGATCTTTTATCACATTCCAAACCATATTTTTCTTGAATAAAATGAATCACTCATCTCAGCCATACACATTCCCTACTTGCTTCATGAATAGCTATTATCTCAGCATGATTTGAAGAAGTAGCAACAATAAATTGCTTTGTGGAGCACCATGATAAGACAGTACCTCCAGATGTAAACACGCATCCGGTTTGAGATCGAGCTTTATGTGGATCAAATAAACAACCTGCATCTGCATAACCAACAACATCTGCACTACCTTTGTTAGAATAAAATAAACCCATAACAATTATTCCCTTTAAATATCGTAATATATGCTTAATCTCATTTCAATATCTCCATGTATGAGAAGAGCTATATCTTGCTCGTAAATTAACAGAAAATGCTATGTCAGGCCTTGTAGCATTAGCAAGATACATAAGTGCACCAATTGCACTGAGATAAGGTATTTCAGGACCAAGGAGTTCCTCATCCTCTTTTGGAGGTCAAAACAAATCCTTATTCACTTCAAGTGATCGAACAACCATTGGTGTACTCAACGTGTGCGCTTTGTCCATGTAAAAGCATTTTAAGACCCTTTCTGTATAGGCGGATTGATGGATAAATATCTCGTCTGCTAAATGTTCAATTTGCAGACCAAGACAAAGTTTTGTCTTTCCAAGATCTTCCATCTCAAATTCTTTCTTAATATATACAATTGCCTTTTGGAGCTCTTCTGGAGTTCCAACAAGATTTGTATCATCAACATAAACAACAAGTATAACAAATTCTGATGCCATTTTCTTTATAAAAATACATGGACAAACAACATCATTTATGCAAGCTGAACTGTACAGATAAGTTGTAACTACATCCATTAGATGTATTTCAAGTTTTTCATGTAGTGCTAAACTGATGAGACATCGAAATGTTATGGCATCCATAATAGGTGAATATGTTTCATCAAAATCGACTCCAGGTCGTTGTGAGAATCGTTGTGCGACAAGGCCAACTTTGTATCTTTCAATTTCATTTTTGTCATTTATTTTTCACAAAAAAAAACCCCATTTATGACCAACTGGTTTTATACCAGCAGGTGTTTGGACTACTAGTCCAAAGACCTCTCTTTTAGCTAGTGCGTTCAATTCTGATTGAATTGCCTCTTGCCATTTTGGCCAATCAGATCTTTGTCGACATTCTTCGACAGATCGGGGTTCAAGATCCTCACTATCTTGCACAATGTTAAGTGCAACATTATATTCAAAAACATTATCCACAACTATTTCAGATCGATTTAAATTAATCCCTTCACCAGAAGAACTTATTAAAAGCTTCTCACTCACTTGAGTCTCGGGTTTATTGATTTCTTCAAGAATCTCAGAACTAATCAGATCTTCGGTCCTTTCAAGAGATCCCTTCATAGTATCGTTATCATTTGTCGATTTTCTTTTTCAAGGATTTCAATACTTAGAACCCAAAGGCCTACCATGCTTCAGGCATGCTTTAGGTTCACTAGATCTCATGCTAGTAGATGGTCCTACTGGGACATCAATTCGGATAGGCACATTCTCTGCAGGGATATGTGACTTAGTTATCCTATTCAAATCAGTAAATATATAATAACCCGATCGGTGGTTTTGAGTGTGTTAGCCCTGATCCCCTATTTACTATTTTCCTGATATCTTTTTCTGCTTATGTGACTTGTCGGGAGGTTGTTGTTGTGGTTTTGGAGTGAATTGGGACACTTAGTCCCTAAACGGAAGCTTAAGTCTTAAGATTTTGACCATAGTTGGAACGGTGTGAAGACAACTCTGGAATGGAGTTTTGTTGGTTCCGTTAGCTCCGTTGGGTGATTTTGGACTTAGGAGCATGTTTGGATTGTATTTTGGAAGCCCGTAGCTAAAATAGGCTTGAAATGGCGAAGGTTGAATTTTTGAGAAGTTTGACTGGAAGTGGACTTTTTGATATTGGGGTCGTATTCCGATTCCGAAAGTTGGATTAGGTCCGTAATCTCGATTATGACTTGTGTGCAAAATTTGAGGTCAGTCAAAAGTGGTTTGATAGGTTTCGGTATCGGTTGTAGAAGTTTGAAGTTTCAAGGTTCATTAAGTTTTAATCGGAGGGTGATTCGTGTTTGTAGCGTTGTTTGATGAGATTTGAGAGCTCGACTAAGTTCGTATGGTGTTTTAGGACTTGTTGGTATCTTTGGTGGAGGTCCCCGGGGCCTCGGGTGTATTTCAGATGCTTAACAGATCGAAAATTGGACTTGTGTTTTTGCTGAAGTTCTGGTTTCTGGTGTTTTCGCACCTGCGGTGGGGAGACCGCAGGTGCAGACTCGCACATGTAGAAGATGGAGCGCATAAGCGGATGGGGCCTGGAGCGTGAGGTTTCGCAGAAGTAGAAGATATCTGCGGGAGTGGGCGCACAAGTGCGGCCCCTTGCTCGCAGATGCGGACCCAGCCCCTTAAGTCATTTCTGCACCAGTGAGGGATTTTTCGCACGTGCGACTTGTGGTCCGCAGATGCGGAATCGCTGGGAAGAAAAGATCAATTTCGAGGGTTTGATCTCATTTTTATTTTGGGTATTTGAGAGCTAGTATTGAGCGATCATTTGGGAGATTTTCAGAGGAAGCTTTTGGGTAACGATTCTTAACTCATTTATGGTTATATTCAAGTAATCTATAGTTGATTTCATCTTTTAAATTCAAATTTAGGTGGAAAATTTGGGAAAAGTGGGAAGAAGTTCTTCAACTAAGGTTTTGGGTTTTGATTGAGACTTTGATATCGGATTGGGATAATTTTGGTACGAGTGAACTCGTGAGTGAATGGGTGTTCATATTTTGTGACTTTTACCCTATTCCGAGACATGGCCCCGGGGAGGCTTTTTGATGCTATTTTTTAATTTCTATCTTTAGCTTTGATTTCATTAATTAGATTAGTTTTTTATAGTTGTATGTATGGTATGTAATTGATTTTGGCTAGATTTGGGCCATTCGGAGTCGGATATTCGTGGAAAGGGCATCGTTACCGATTGATTGAGCTTGGTTCGAGGTAAGTGGCTTACCTAACCTTGTGTAGGGGAAATCCCCTTAGGATTTGGTAGTGTTGTGATATGTGAGCGTCGTGTACGTAAGGTGACGAGTACGTACACGGGCTATTTGTTGTAAAACCCGATTTATTTTACTAAGTAATAACCTGTTTTTCCTTTAATTTGAGTTATACCGATTAAATGAGTATTAGTCTGTTTTCATTCTTAATTGAGATATTCCAATATGCGTAGTTATCCTGTTTAGTCTAACATCACATGTCTACGTGCTTTAACTGCTTATTTGAACTATGGGAAGCATGCCTAGTTGATTTCCTGCTTTTCCTTGTTCTTTATCAGTATAACTATCGAAATCGTGTTGTTAACTATTGTATTTATCGGTTTGAGTTGTGTGTTTACTTTTGAGACTATGAGGCAGTTCCTCGGGAGTTCTCCCAACACATTTACTTTTGAAACTACGAGGCGGTTCCTCGGAAGTTCTCCATGTACATTTACTTTTGAGACTACAAGGCGGTTTCTCTGGAGTTCTCCCTGCACATTTACTTTTGAGACTACGAGGCGGTTCCTCGGGAGTTCTCCCTGTACATTTACTTTTGAGACTACGAGGCGGTTCCTTGGGAGTTCTTCATGTACGTTTACTTTTGAGACTACGAGGCGGTTCCTCGGGAGTTTTCCCTGCACATTTACTTTTGAGACTACGAGGCGGTACCTCGGGAGTTCTCCCTGTATATTTACTTTTGAGACTACGAGGCGGTACCTCAAGAGTTCTCCCTGCATATTTATTTTGGGACTACGAGACGGTATCTCGGGAGATCCCCTGTTGTTTACCCCTATGTATTGTATTGTTGCCTTGCTGTGTTTCCTTTTGTTAAATTCTAGTCTTTTATTATACTGTATATTCTCCTGCCTTATTTATTATCTACGAGTGGGCTTGACCTGACCTCATCACTATTCGACCGAGGTTAGGCTTGGCACTTACTCGGTACCATTGTGGTGTACTCATGTTACTTTTCTGCACATGTTTTTGTGTGAAGATCCAGGTACTTCTTATCATCCACGCTACTAGCTGAGAATGCTTGCTGTTGTACGGAGACTTCAAGGTACATCTGCCGTGTCCGCAGACCTCAGAGTCACCCTCTATTCTCTCCTATGTCATTTACCTTCCGTACTTCTTTTGTTAGACTCTAGTGTATAGAGATACTAGTCTCCTTCTGTATCTTGTGACTTATAATGTTCCAGGTTTTGGGAATACTGTGTATTACTAGAGTGTTGGTTATTGTACATGCCGAACGGCGTTGTTACCAGTTATTTAGTTATCTATTGCAGTTAGTTGTTAAGTTTTACTTTCATTTGTTATTTTCTGCATTTTTGTTAGTCTTACCTAGTCGTAGAGACGAGGTGCCATCACGACGTCTTACGAAGGGAGAATTAGGTCGTGACAAGTTGGTATCAGAGCTCTATTTTCATAGGTGTCGTGAGTCACAAGACGGTTTATTAGAGTCTCGTGGATCGGTACGGAGACGTCTGTACTTATCTTCGAGAGGCTATGGAACTGTTAGGAAAAAAACACTTCTCTGATTCCTTGTCGTGCGAAATTGTTGACTTCGAAATTCTAAACTTCTGTAGTCTATTCTCTCACAGCTGATGAGGACATATACATGCGGATCTGATGACCAGGCGCCCGCTCCCCCTGCTAGAGCTGCGAGAGGCCGGGGTAGAGGCCGAGGACATCCACGCAGTGCATCCAGAGCACCCCGCGTGAGCTGCGACAGAAGAGCCCTCAGTAGCTCCAGCTGGAGGGAAGACACCTGAGGTACCTGTTGCTACACCAGCCCTCCAGGAGAATGTAGCCCAATTTTTGAGCATGTTCAGCACCTTAGCTCAGGAAGGATTGATTCCACTTGCTCCTACCACATCTCAGGCCGGGGGAGGAGCATAGAGTCCCATCACCAGTACCCCAGAGCAGCGAGTTCAGGTAGACCAGGATCCAGAGAACATACCAGTGCAGCCGGTAGCTCTAGTTCAGCCTGTGGTTAGGGAAGCAGTTTCTGAGGTGGAGCAGCTCAGACTTGAGAGGTACACGAAGTACCACCCTCCTACCTTCAGTGGTTTGGCGTTAGAGGATGCCCAAGTTTTTCTGGAAGAGTGTCACCGTATTCTCCAAACTATGGGTATAGCGAAGTCGAGTGGGGTTTCTTTTACTGCCTTCCAGCTTAGAGGAGCAGCCTATCCGTGGTGGCATGCCTATGAGTTGAGTAGTCCAGCTGAGGTAGCTTCACTTACATGGACTCAGTTCTCGGACATGTTTTTGAGAGAGTATGTCCCTCAGAGCCTCAGGGACGCATAGCGCGCAGAGTTTGAGCAGCTGTGCCAGGGTGTTGTGACTGTGTCAGAGTATGCAGTTTGTTTTAGTGATTTGGCCCGATATGCACCGACCTTGGTTACCATAATTCGAGAGAGGGTTCGCTGTTTTATTGAGGGACTCCACCCCAGTATCCGTATCAGTATGGCCAAAGAGTTGGAGATGGATATTTCTTATTAGTAGGCTGTGAGTATTGCCAGGAGATTGGAGGGCATGCTTACCCGGGATAGAGAAGAGAAGGGGGCCAAGAGGTCTCGAGAGTCTGGCACTTATAGTGGTACTCGTGCCCCACCCGCAGTTTGTCATGGTAGGGGTTATGTGAGTCACCCCGTTTATTCAGCTCTTCCAGCTGCCAGTGGTATTCTAATCCCTTCTAGCCCAGGATCCTTATTATGCACCGCCAGTGTCTAGTGTGCCTCTTATACGGGGCGCTTTTAGCGGTCAGTCCAGCAGACCTGGCCCGAGCCAGTCACAGCAGCCACGCTCTCCGAGAGCTTGTTATGAGTGTGGAGACACTCGCCATATGGTGAGGGATTGCCCTAGACTTAGGAGGGGTGCACCTCCACAGACTTCTCAGCCACCGCGTGCTCCACCAGGTCCTCAGGCTATGATTCCAACACCAGCTACCGCCCCACCTGCTCAGCCAGCTTGAGGTGGAGGTCGGGGAGGTCGAGGTCGCCCTAGAGGGGGAGGCCAGACCAGATATTATGCTCTTCCTGCTCGTACAGAGGCAGTTACTTCCGACTCTGTCATTACAGGTATTGTTCCGGTCTATCTCAGAGATGCGTCGGTCTTATTTTATCCAGGCTCTACATATTCCTATGTGTCCTCTTATTTTATGCCGTATTTGGGCGTATCTCGGGATTCCTTGAGTTTCCCCGTTTATATGTCTATTCCTGTGGGAAATTCTCTTGTTGTGGACCACGTGTATTGGTCGTGTTTGATTGCTCTTAGTGGTTTTGAGACCAGAGCTGATTGATTATTTCTCAGTATGGTAGACTTTGATGTTATCTTGGGCATGGACTGGTTGTCGCCCCATTATGCTATTATTGATTGTCACGCTAAGACCGTGACGCTGGCTATGCCAGGTTTACCGCAATTAGCATGGAGTGGTGACTTAGAGTATACTCCCAGCAGAGTTATTTCATTTCTTAAAGCTCAACGAATGGTTGAGAAGGGGTGTGGCGCGTATCTAGCTTATGTGAGAGCTGTCAGTATTGATGCCCCTACAGTTGAGTCAGTCCCAGTAGTGAGGGACTTTCTATATGTGTTTCTAGCTGATCTTCCTGGCATGCTGCCCGACAGAGATATTGATTTTGGCATTGATGTGTTGTCAGGCACTCAGCCTATCTCTATTCCTCCATATCGTATGGCTGCTCCTGAGTTGAAGGAGTTGAAGGAGCAGTTATAGGGGTTGCTTGATAATGGCTTTATTCGGCCTAGTGTGTCACCTTGGGGTGCTCCTGTCTTGTTTGTGAAGAAGAAGGATGGTTCTATGCATATGTGCATTGATTACCACCAGTTGAACAAAGTCACAGTGAAGAACAGGTATACATTGCCTTGTATTGATGATTTATTTGATCAGCTACAGGGTGCCAGAGTGTTTTCTAAGATTGATTTACGTTCTGTCTATCATCAGTTGAAGATTCGGGAGCCAGATATCCCGAAGACTGCTTCAGGACTCCAGTATGGTCACTACGAGTTCCTTGTGATGTCATTTGGGTTGACCAATGCCCCAGCAGCTTTTATGCACTTGATGCATAGTGTGTTCCGGCCTTATCTTGACTCTTTCATCATTATGTTTATTGATGACATTCTGGTGTACTACCGGACTCGGGAGGATGATGAGCAGCACTTGAGGACTATGCTTCAGACCTTGACAGAAAAGAAGTTATATACAAAATTTTCAAAGTGTGAGTTCTAGCTAGACTCAATGGAATTCTTGGGTCATGCAGTATCGAGTGATGGGATCAAGGTGGATCCGAAGAAGGTGGAAGCAGTGCAGAGTTGGCCTAGATCGTCATCAGATATGGAGATCCGGAGTTTTCTTGGTTTGGCGGGGTATTACCATCATTTTGCAGAGGGATTCTCATCTATTGCAGCACCTATAACCAGGCTGACCCAGAAGGGTGATCCGTTTAAGTGGATAGAGGAATGTGAGGAGAGCTTTCAGAAGCTCAAGACAGCTTTGACTACAGCCCCAGTATTGGTATTGCCTACAGGTTCAGGTTCTTATACTGTATATTGTGATGCATCTCGGATTGGTCTCGGTATGGTGTTGATGCAGAATGGTAGGGTGATTGCCTACACGTCCAGACAACTGAAGGTGCATGAAAAGAACTATCCTCTCCACGACCTTGAGTTAGCAGCTATTGTTCATGCCTTGAAGATTTGGCGGCACTATTTGTATGGTGTCCCTTGTGAGATCTACACCGATCACCAGAGTTTGCAGCATCTGTTCAAACGAAAGGATCTTAACTTGCGTCAACGGAGGTGGTTTGAGCTGCTTAAGGATTATGATATAACTATTTTGTACCATCCGGGTAAGGCCAATATGGTAGCCGATGCTCTGAGTCGCTGGGCAGAAAGTTTGGGAAGTTTAGCATATCTACCAGCAGAAGAGAGGCCATTGGCGTCGGATGTTCAGGCCTTAGCCAGCCAGTTTGTGAGATTGGATATTTCTGAGCCGAGCCGAGTATTGGCTTGTGTGGTCTCTCGGTCTTCTCTTTATGATCATATCAGGAAGCGTCAGTATGATGACCCCCATCTGTTTGTCCTTAAGGACACGGTTCAGCACGGCGATGCTAAGGAGGTCACTATTGGGGATGATGGTGCATTGAAGATGTAGGGCAGGCTATGTGTGCTCAGTGTAGATGGGTTGCGTAAGTTGATTCTCCAGGAGGCGCACAGCTCGCGGTACTCCATTCATCCGGGTGCTGCGAAGATGTACCAGGACTTGAGGTAGCATTACTGGTGGAGGAGGATGAAGAAGGACATAGTGGAGTACGTAGCTCGGTGTCTAAATTGCCGGCAAGTAAAGTATGAGCATCAGCGGCCAGGATAGTTGCTTTAAAAGTTAGGGATTCCAAAGTGGAAATGGGAGCAGATCACTATGGATTTCGTGGTTGGACTTCCACGGACGCAGCGAAAGTTTGATGCAGTTTGGGTGATTGTAGATAGGCTGACCAAGTCATCTCATTTCCTTCTTGTGATGACTACCTATTCCTCCTAGCAGCTGGCTAGAATTTATGTCCGTGAGATCGTCAGGCTTCATGGCGTACCAGTATCTATCATCTCTGACCGGGGTACGCAGTTTACATCATGATTCTGGAGGGTCGTACAACATGAGTTGGGTACTCGAGTGAGCTGAACACAGCATTTTACCCTCAGACGGACGGACAGTCCGAGCACACTATTTAGATATTAGAGGATATGCTTTGTGCGTGTGCGTTAGATTTTGGAGGTTTTTGGGGTCAGTTCTTGCCACTTGCGGAGTTTGCCCACAACAATTGTTATCAGTCGAGCATTTAGATGGCACCGTATGAGGCTCTGTATGGCAGGCGGTGTCGGTCTCCGGTGAGTTAGTTCGAGCTGGGCGAGGCTAGATTATTGGGTCAGACTTGGTTCAGGATGCCCTGGATAAGGTGAAGGTGATTCAGGATCGACTTCACATAGCCCAGTCCAGACAGAAGAGTTATGCGGATCGGAAGGTTTGCGATGTTGCATTCATGATTGGAGAGCGGGTCTTGCTCCGAGTTTTACCTATGAAGGGCGTTATGAGGTTTAGGAAGAAAGGCAAGCTGAGCCCAAGGGTCATTGGTCCCTTTGAGGTGTTGTGGAGTGTTGGGGAGGTTGCTTATGAGCTTGCCTTACCTCCTAGTCTAGCAGGAGTTCATCTGGTATTCTATATTTCTATGCTCCGGAAGTATCACGGTGATCCGTCTCTTATGCTGGATTTCAGCTCAGCCCAGTTGGACAAGGATCTATCTTATGTTGAGGAGCCAGTGGCTATTTTGGACAGACAGGTTCGAAAGCTGAGGTCAAAGAACATTGCTTCGGTGAAGGTTCAGTGGAGTGGTCAGCCGGTCGAGGAGGCGACTTGGGAGATCGAGCATGAAATGTGCAGCCGCTATCCTCATCTTTTCACCACTGCAGGTATGTCTCTATGCTCGTTCGTGGAGGAATGATTGTTTTAAGAAGGGGAGAATGTAACGACCCGGCCCGTTGTTTTGAGTGTATTAGCCCCGATCCCCTGTTTACTGTTTTCCTCGTATATTTTTCTGCTTATGTGACTTGCCGGGAGGTTATTGTTGTGGTTTCGGAGTGAATTGGGACACTTAATCCATAAACGGAACCTTAAGTCTTAGGATTTTGACCGTAGTTGGAACTGTGTAAAGACAACTACGGAATGCAGTTTCATATGTTTCGTTAGCTTTGTTGGGTGATTTTGTACTTAGGAACGTGTTCGGATTGTGTTTTGGAGGTCCGTAGCTAAAATAGGCTTGAAATGGCGAAGGTTAAATTTTTGGGAAGTTTGACCGGAAGTGGATTTTTTTATATCGGGGTCGGATTCCGATTTCGGAAGTTGGAGTAGGCCCGTAATGTCGATTATGACTTGTGTGCAAAATTTGAGGTCAATCGAATGTGGTTTGATAGGTTTCGGCATCTGTTGTAGAAGTTTGAAGTTTTAAAGTTCATTAAGTTTGAATCGGAGGGTGATTCGTGTTTGTAGCGTTGTTTGATGTGATTTGAGGAATCGACTAAGTTCGTATGGTGTTTTATGACTTGTTGGTATGTTTGGTGGAGGTCCCGGTGGTGTCAGGTGTATTTCGGATGCTTAACGGATCGAAAATTGGACTTGTGTTTTTATTGAAGTTCTGGTTTCTGGTATTTTCGCACCTGCGGTGGGGAGACCGCAGGTGCAGACTCGCACGTGCGGAAGATGGAGCGCAGAAGCGGACGGCGCCTGGAGCGTGAGGTTTCACAGAAGCGAAAAATATACGCGGGAGCAGGCGCGCAGGTACGGCCCCTTGCTCGCAGAAGCGGACCCAGCCCTTTAAGTCATTACCATACCTGCGAGGGATTTTCTGCAGGTGCGACTGGTGGTCCGCAGATACAGAATCACTGGGCAGAAAAGATCAATTTCGAGGGTTTGATCTTATTTTCATTTTGGGTCTTTTAGAGCTCGCATTAAGGCGATAATTTGGGAGATTTAGAGAGGAAGATTTTGGGTAAATATTCTTAACCCATTTATGGTTATATTCCACTAATCTATAGTTGATTTCATCTTTTAATATTGGATTTGGGTGGAAAATTTGGGAAAATTGGGAAGAAGTTCTTCAACTAAGGTTTTGGGTTTTGATTGAGATTTTGATTTCGGATTGGGATAATTTTGGTACGAGTGAACTCGTGAGAGAATGGATGTTCATATTTTGTGACCTTTACCTGATTCCGAGACGTGGGCCCGGGGAGGCTTTTTGGGGCAATTTTCTAATTTCTTGCTTTAGCTTTGATTTCATTAATTAGATTAGTTTCTTATAGTTGTATTTAGGGTATGTAATTTATTTTGGCTAGATTTGGGCCATTCAGAGTCGGATATTCTTGGAAAGAGCATCGTTACCGATTGATTGAGCTTAGTTCGAGGTAAGTGGCTTGCCTAACCTTGTGTGGGGGGAAATCCCCTCAGGATTTGGTACTGTTGTGATATGTGAGTGCCATGTACTTCAGGTGACGAGTACGTACACGGGCTATTTGTTGTAAAACCCGATTTATTTTACTGAGTAGTAACTTATTTGTCCTTTAATTTGAGTTATACTGATTAAATGAGTCTTAGTCTATTTTCATTCTTAATTGAGTTATTCCTATATGCGTAGTTATCCAGTTTAGTCAAATATCGCATGTCTATGTGCTTTAACTACTTATTTGAACTATGTGAAGCATACCTAGGTGATTTCCTGCTTTTCCTTGATCTTTATTAGTATAATTGTAGAAATCTTACTGTTAACTGTTGTATTTATCGGTTTGAGCTGTGTGTTTACTTTTGAGACTACGAGGCGGTTCCTTGGGAGTTCGCCCTGCACATTTACTTTTGAGACTACGAGATGGTTCCTCGGGAGTTCTCCTTGTACATTTACCTTTGAGACTACGAGGCGATTCCTCTGGAGTTCTCCCTGCACATTTACTTTTGAGACTGCGAGGCGGTTCCTCGGGAGTTCTCCCTGTACATTAACTTTTGATACTACGAGGCGGTTCCTCGGGAGTTCTCCCTATACATTTACTTTTGAAACTACGAGGCGGTTCCTCGAGAGTTCTCCCTGCACATTTACTTTTGAGACTATGAGGCGGTACCTCGGGAGTTCTCCCTGTATATTTACTTTTAAGACTACGAGGTAGTACCTCGGGAGTTTTTCCTACATATTTATTTTGGGACTACGAGACAGTATCTCTGGAGATCCCCTGCTATTTACCCTTGTGTATTGTACTGTTGCCTTGCTGTGTTTCCTTTTGTTAAATTCTAGTCTCTTATTATATTGTATATTCTCCTGACCTCGTCACTACTCGAACGAGGTTAGTCTTGGCACTTTCAGGGTACCATTGTGGTGTACTCATGCTTCTCTTCTGCACATATTTGTTTGTGCAGATCCATGTACTTCTTATCAGCCCCGCTACTAGATAAGAGTGCTTGCTATTATAAGGCGACTTCAAAGTACATCTGCCGCGTCCGCGGACCTCGGAGTCACCCTCTATTCTCTCCTTTGTCATTTACCTTTCATACTTCTTTTGTCAGACTCTGATGTATAGAGATACTAGTTTCCTTTTGTAGCTTGTGACTTATGATGTTCCGGGTTTTGGGAATACTGTGTATTACTAGAGTGTTGGTAATTGTACATGCTGAGCGGCATTGTTACCAGTTATTTATTTATCTGTTGCAGTTAGTTGTTAAGTTTTAGTTTCGTTTTGTTATTTTCCACATTTTATTTATGCTTACCTAGTCGTAGAGATTAGGTGCCGTCACGACATTTTACGGAGGGAGAATTGGGTCGTGACAAAATGCGTCTAACATTTGATTTTCTATATTTTGTAAATGGATGATCTTCTGGACCTCCTGATTACATATAGGGGTACACGGATCAAAATGAGCTAACGATGAAACTTTCCACATAATTTCTCTTTTGATTTCCTTTTTCTCTCCCCCTAGTTGTGGTAAATTTGTTTCATCAAAATGACAATCTACAAATCGAGCAGTAAATAAATCTCCCGTCAATGGTTCAAGATAGCGAATAATAGATGGGGATTCAAATCTAACATATATTTCTAACCTTCTCTGTGGGCCCATCTTACTATGCTGTGGTGGTGCTACTGACACATATACAACACATCCAAAAATTCGTAGATGGGCATTATTTGGTTTATGACCAAAAACTAATTGTGACGGAGAATATTTATTATAATGTGTTGGTCTGAGACGGATAAGTGATGTTGCATGCAAGATAGCATGGTCCCAAACAGTAGTGGGCAATGTTGTTTTCATAAGTAGTGGCCTTGCTATCAATTGCAGGCATTTAATAAATGACTCTGCAAAGCCATTTTGAGTATGAATGTCACACCTCCTTTTTCCCGAGGGGTTAGGGGACAGGGGAGTTTTTCCAATTAAAGTGACATTATTCAAAATGGGATTATTTGTTTCAGTCAGAGTCGCCACTTGGAATAATTTATGGTGTCCCAAGTCACCGGTTTATTTTAAATCTCAAATCGAGGAAATTTGACTCTATTGTTTTGTGGTCTGTGAACATAGAAGACCGGGTAAGGAATTCTGTTAACCCAGGAGAAGGTGTGAGGCACTCCCGAGTTCCGTGGTTTTAGCACGGTTGCTCAACTATTAATGATTTGCCTAATTATCTGATTTAATACATGCTTAAAACCTATTGTGCATTTTTAACTTTTAACCGCTTTTAATTATTTATGGAACTTATTTGAACAAGTCGCGATGTCGCACACTCATTTGTTTTTGTGCATATTGTGAATCGCGTCACGTGAAACACACCTGCAATTTACAACATGCTTATTTTTATTATTATTCGAAGTTGAAGTCAAGTCGCGTGAAACGCGCACTTGAGTTGGGGTTTACATATCGTGACTATGCCACGGAAACCATACCCATAGTCACGATGATTTATTAATCGCGCCTAAAGTAAGCTACGGATGTTTATGAGTCTATCTTCCTAAACTAATTTGAGATTATTGTAAAGGCCATAGATTATGAAATTTATTTGTGGATGACATGTCTTAATTGCTAATTGATCATTTAGTATTTGATGACCAAAAGGCTCTTTCAATTCATCTTATAATCTATAGAATATGCCCCAAGTGATAGTAATTTGTTAATTAATCCAATCGTTCGTATCATTAAAAAGTAATTCCTAAAGCCCAATCATTTCATGTGAATGTCCAACTCATCTTTCAAGATATTAGTGTATGGCCCAATTAGAAAATAATTCATTTACCAATTAAGCTTTGAGCCCGTATTTTTTGCACTAACAATCATTCCAAAATAACGATACCGGTGAAGCAAAACTCACGTCTTAACACCAAAAGAATTAACCAAGGACTTCAAGGTATGCTAATTAACTAAAAACTAAAAATAGTAAGCAATTAGACTAAAATATCCTTAAAAAATAACAAGTAAAACAGTAAACCAATCGTGAATAAATCTTTAAGCAGAACAGGAAACAAAACATTCAAACTTATAGCAAACATAATATGAATTGGAATTCGAAAACTGGAGAACAAGAAATGGACCTTTCAATAGCTAAATATTCTTCGGTACAACATGAACAAAGCTCTGATGGACTTTTGTACGAACTAACCACAACCGGAAACGGTATCGAGAACCTCGACGTAGCTTCTAATCTCGACTGAAACTCTTTTGTTTTAGTGTTTGGGTAAGCTTCAGCCGGTGGTTTTTGAAGGAAGATGGGGTGTTAGGTGTTGGTTTTTTGCTAGAATTTTAGGCTGGATTTTCGAAAGAAAGACGAAGAAAGAATGACACAAGTAGAAATTTCATTATCTTAGAAGAAAAAAATAAATTTCTCTCAGTTTCCTCCTCCATCTTTTTTTTTTCTCCTTTCTCTCTCCTTCCTTTTTTTCCTCACATTTCGCTTCTATTTATGGGAAACATTTTGGAATTTTCAGATTTTTTTTTATTATTTATTTTATTTTATTATTTTTTAATTAAAAAGCATTTTCACTTCCCATTTTTCTTTTTTAAAAAAACAATTAATTTCCCACATTCTTTTACTTTTATTTTTTAATTTCTCCCTTTTTTTTTACTTTTAATATATTTAAAATCCCACTTTTGTACTTTTCTTTTTTTATTTCCCACTTATTTTACTTTTTTTTTTTTTTAATTTCCACTTACTTTTACTTTTATTAAAAAACATAAGATACCCTTAATTTTATTTTGTAATTCCAACTTTATTTTACTTTTTATTTTTTTAAAATTTTCACATTCTTTTACTTTCATATTTTTAATTTTCCACTTTCTTTTATTTTTTTTTATTAAACAATTTCTACCTACTTTTACTTTTACTTTTTAATTTTATATTTATACTTTTAATAATTCTTTAATTCCCATCCGCAATTTTAAAAAAATAAAATAATAATAATTAATTTTTATTTATTTTTGGTTTTTAAATTCATTTTATTTAAAAATAAAGACAAATAAATATAAAAATAAAAATAATAGTAATAATTGACCTTTTAAATTATTATTAATTTTTACCCTATATAAAAAAATGTAACAAAGCTAAAACAAATATATATTAAATTTCTGAAAATATTTATATAGTAGAAGGTGAATTAAATATAGTCAAACATTAGGTGCTCACAGCTTCTCCTCTTTGCTTGGAAACATGAAAAGTTTTTAGGAAAAGACTAGGTAAGCCATGTGACTAATTTATGACCAAACCATTATTCAAAAGGAAATGAAATAAAAGATAGGATGCAACCGAGTCCTGGTTTTGGACAGCCTACATATCCCGAGTTATAGGGAAATCAGGTCGCGTGTAGTTCAAGGAGAATGGTGGAATGATGAGTTGAGGAGTCGAGTGAGGTTCCGTTCCGCGGGCCTGCTATTATATCAAAATAAAAAAAACTAAACAAGCCTATGAGTTACAAGATTCCTATCTATGAGTCTTCAGAAACTTTATCTTGAGTCTTGACTGGTTCTTCATGCAGAATCTGATCTAAACCTTGATGCTCGCTAGCTGTAGGTTCTAGTTCATTGTTCTATAGCTTTATCTAATCAAAATGGGACTCTAATGCTCGTGGCTTCAGTCATGTCTTGAGCATTCCACATCTTTTCAATTGCTTTTGCATTTTGGATCCACTTTTTTTTTCTTTTATTCTGAATTGAGACTTCTTCTTTTGGTCATATCGAACCCTGTGCCTCAAGGTAAAACCTACTCAGACACCAAAACAAACAAACGAACAAAAGTTTTCTGCCCCAGTTTGCACTAGAAAAATTTCATGAGTTATTGTAACAAAATTCTAAGCTACTTCTTTATTGAAAGCAATAAAAGGTCGGGAGTGGTGTACCCTAAAAAAGTCATGTTTTGTTTTGGACGGTGTTCTTTTATTGTCAAAGGATGTCCTAACTAAGGATTAGTGTACCTTATGTTGGGAAAATATGGCCAGGGAATGAGATACCCTATATTGGCAAAGATATCAGGAAGTGGTGTACCCTGCATTTAAGATCAAATCAACTAGAGAGTAGAGACCCTATGTTGGAAAAACAGACTAGGGAGTGGAGACCCTATGTCTAAAAACATCAACTAGGGAGTGGAGACCCTATGTTGGAAAAGCGACTAGGGAGTGGAGACCCTATGTCTAAATTAATCATCAACTAAGGAGTGGAGACCCTATGTTGGAAAAGCAGACTAGAGAATAAAGACCCTATGTCTAAAAACATCAACTAGGGAGTAGAGAACCTATGTTTAAAATAAAATAGACTAGGGAGTGGAGACCCTATGTCTAAAATAAAATGAACTAGGGAGTGGAGACCCTATGTCTAAAATAAAATGAACTAGGGAGTGGAGACCCTATGTTGGAAACATCAACTAGGGAGTGGAGACCCTATATTGGGAAAGTAACTAGGGAGTAGAGACCCTATGCCTGAAATAAAATCAACTAGGGAGTGGAGAACCTAAGTTGGAAAAGACACTAGAGAGTGGAGACCCTATGTCTAAAATAAAATGAACTAGGGAGTGGAGACCCTATATTGGGAAAGTAACTAGGGAGTAGAGACCCTATGCCTGAAATAAAATCAACTAGGGAGTGGAGAACCTATGTTGGAAAAGACACTAGAGAGTGGAGACCCTATGTCTAAAATAAAATCAACTAGGAAGTGGAGATCCTATATTGGAAAAGGCGACTAGGGAGTGGAGACCCTATGTCTAAAATAAAATCAACTATGGAGTGGAGACCCTATGTTGGAAAAGTGACTAAGGAGTGGAGACCCTATGTCTAAAAAAATAAAAATCAACTAGGGAGTGGAGACCCTAAATTGGAAAGGAGACTAGGGAGTGGAGACCCTATGTCTAAAATAAATCAACTAAGGAGTGGAGACCCTATGTTGGAAAAGAGACAAGGGAGTGGAGACCCTATGTCTAAAATAAAATCAACTATGGAGTGGAGACCCTATGTTGGAAAGGAGACTAGGGAGTGGAGGCCCTATGTCTAAAATAACATCAACTAGGGAATGGAGACCCTATGTTGGAACAGAAACTAGGGAGTAGAGATTCTATGTCTAAAATAACATCAACTAGGGAGTGGAGCCCCTATGTTGGAAAAGAGACTAGGGAGTGGATACCCTATGTCTAAAATAACATAAACTAGGGAGTGGAGACCCTATGTTGGTAAAGAGACTAGGGAGTGGAGACCCTATGTCGAAAATAATATCAACTAAGGAGTGGAGACCCTATGTTGGAAAGGAGACTAGGGAGTGGAGACCCTATGTCTAAAATAAAATCAACTAGGGAGTGAAGACCCTATGTTGGAATAAAGACTAGGGAGTAGAGACCCTATGTCTAAAATAATCTCAACTAGGGAGTGGAAACCCTATGTTGGAAAACGCAACTAGGGATTGGAGACACTATACTACCATGATTTGGTTTTTTTTCCTTTCTTTTTAATTTCATATATATTTTTTAAGATAATGAGTAAAATGCGGGAAAGAGTTTGGAGAAGACTTCCCTTTTGGAGTAGTTGCTGCAAAACTCTTTCTAGCCTTTGCGCAATTTCGTTTTGGTTGCACCTGCTTCTTGCAAGGTTGCTTTTGGATTGCACATGTTTCCCTATTTTTTTCTAACAAAGAACAATTTGTCAGTTTGAAACGGTGGTTGATTTTGTGGCCTTGATTGTTTCAGTCACTTGGTCTCGGTCCTTTCAGTTGCAACTGGTTGTTTCCTGAATATCGTTTGCATTTCTAACCTCGGAGAACCTCTGGCTTTTTCGGACTTTGCCATGATGGTTAGTCATGTGGAACTTAACCTTTTTAACTTTTATTTTGCCCTTGTGGGCATTTGACTTTGAATTTCCTCTTTCAATAGTTTTTTATTTCGAAACATCAGCCAACATGGCTAGTTGGAGTCAACTTGATGCCCCTGCCGAGATTGGGTGCCTTTTCTTTTGCATACTGGCTTGTATCAAGTGAGAACCCCGTAAATCAGTCCTGCCTTCCCTTCTTTGTCTTAGTTTCAGAACAGAGTTAAACCGAAAAGGATTCAAAGAAAAGCAAATAATGGAATGGACAAATGAATTTAGACAAGAGGTATCCCTTTCGGGGAAAAAAAAAGAACAACTTATCTGGAGTGTATACAGACTTCAATGAACATGACATGCCTCTTGGACTAGATGCCTGATCTGTGTAAACCATCCAACTCTCCGAAATTCATCACAACTCTTGCTTTGAGACTGAGAAACTTTGCCCAGGACTGTGTCGATGCCAGTGACTGTGAGGATCCTCTTTTCGATCAGTGGCACCCTTTGCGGGTTTTCACCAGCTGGCCTCTCTCATTTCTCTTCTCACCATCTCCTTATAGTGCTCTTTGTGAATTTTTACTAATAAGACTCTCTCATTTTTCGAATTTCTCTGCTTACCATCGCCTTATGGTGCCCGTGAGGTTTTGTTATTTCTCTCATTTTCTTCTATCAGATCCGAGTAATTGTATCCTCCCATTTTGAATCTCTTTGCCGATTGATCGGAAGGACTTGAAAAGGATTTGGGTAAAAAGGCTTTGGATAGAATTACAACTTTGGAACCTTTCAGACAAAACCATCGCCAAACCATTATAACATCTGCCCCAGTTTCACTTTTGGGAGAATTTGGGTTTTTGTTTTAGTGTGACTGAACCCCGGAGAGAGGCTGCCTACGTATCCTTTCGGAATCAAGTCGAACGTAGTTCAAGGATGAGAACTTTGTTTTTGATTCTCTTTTGTTTTGGTTTTCTTTTCTGTTTTGGTTTCTTCTCTTTCTTTTTCCTTTCCCTTTTTCTCTTTTCTTTTTCATTTTTCATTTCATTTTCTTTGTCTTTTCTTCCTTTTTTTGTATATTTCTTTTTCTTCTCTTTTAATTTTTTTCTTTTTTCATTCATTTTATTTTTTAATAATGACTTCCGGGTTCCAACGAGGGTAATCAAAGAATGGGAGCCGGCTCAAAAGGGTTTGCAAAGGGTTAAATGTTTGGATAGTGAGAAACAAAGCCTTCTTCATCCCAACCGGAGAACATTAATGCTATATAGAGAATCCAACATAGTACCTTTTGAGTGCACCTGCATTAACAGTTGTTTCAGGGAAATTGTCTTTGATGTGTCCCAAGTACACCGCTCTCTTTTGGCAGTACTCTTGTGCAATGTATGGATCTTTCCAACCTGAAGCCAATTTTCCTTTAACTGTTCCGATTCTTTATTTTATTTCCTTAAACCTATCTTCATTTCATTCTGATTCTTGATTCATTATTTTGAAGTCTGACAACGTTTTAGGATCGGGGCATGAAGTCCGCAAGCATGCCATGCTATTGAAATCTGCATTTAACAGAACTGAAAAAAGAATAAGAGAAGTGACAAAATTAAGAAAAGAGATATTACTGGACAATGAAATATTAATTTCATTTGATTTTGTTCTTTTATTTTCTTTTTTTTTTCGATTAATTTTTTTTTTTCAATTTTAAAGATAGATGGGTTTACAACGAAAAGTAAGACAATAAAGTAAAACATCCGGATCACACCCTGAGATAATTCGGACGCAGAAAGGATAGCAAGACTGGCTACTAAGACTCCCGTCTGATAGTTCAGGCTCGGCAAGGGCTATAAGGGCCTTCAGTGCCGTATCAAATTCCTCATCTCTCCAATTTCTGTTCATCAAACCCTCTGAACCACTCTGAACGGCCTGTGATGTGGCCTTAAAGGCAGCATGACTAAATATTTGGCCCGTTTTTAAACCATTTTCGACCATCTCCCCAATTTTGATAGCCTCGGCGAATGGATTACCCATAGCAGACATTATGTTCTAGAAGTAGTTCGCCTCTTGGGTCTGTAGGAAGACCGTAACCATTTCTGTTTCGTCCATTGGAGGCTTTCCCCTGGTGGCTTGCTCGCGCCATATGACAGCATATTCACAAAAATATTCCGCGATTTTCTTTGTCAATCTGGACACAAAGTTCTCTTTTTGGATTTTTCACTCTTGCTTTTTCTTTTTCTTTTTCTTAGTTTTTTTTTCCTTTGTTTTTTTTTCGCTCTGTCTTTTTTTGTCACTCTTTTCTTTCTTTTTCTATCTTCTCTTTTTTTCACTTAGTTATTTGATGTCAATGATCGAATATGATGGGGATTGCCTACATATCATGACGTCGCATGAATCAGATTTTGCGTAGTTCGGAAAGATTAGGAATAAAGTAAATAAACTAACTCTTTTTTTTTCTAGATTTTGAAATTTTTTTCTTTTTTTTTAAATTTTCGAAAGACTTATAAAGAAGAAATAATTGTTTTTTTGATTTCCATTTCTTTGTTTTTTTTTTTTGAGAATTTTTGAAAAGAAAGAAAATATTATTTTGGATTATTGTTTAAAATTTTTGGGAGAAACACTTCTAAACAAAAGGTAAAAAATATTTTTAGATTTTGAATTGATTTGTTTCTTTTTTCAAATGAAAGACTTCTATAAAGAAATAATTTATTTTTTTTGGTTTTAATTTTTTTTTATTTGGAATTTTCTAAGGAAAAACTTCTAAAGAATGAATTAAAGAAAAATGTTTTTGGATTTTGACATTTCTTTTTAAACTTTCCAAAAGAAAAAATTCTATAAAAGAAGGAAAGCTTTTGGATTTTATGTGTCAAAGAAAAACTTATAAAGAAGGAATTAAAAGAAAATAGTTTTGAATTTTTTGAAAATTGAGGCCAGAACCGATGAGGTTTGCCTTCGTATCTCACATCCGGTGAGAATCAAACCCGCATAGTTCAATCAGTTTTGATGGAACAAGGGAAGAAGCATGACTTTTGAAAACATTGGCTTATTTTCTTTCTCTTTTTTTTTCAAACTTTCGGTAGAGTTTTGGAATTTTTCAAATACCTACCTTTCACTCTTGTTTTTTTTTTGATTTGTTTTTTAATTTTCTTTTCCTATTCTAGAAACCGGTCAACATGCAAGTCGAAACAAACATATGCACAAGTAGCACGTAAGAATGCATCAGGATGGTTTTTTATATTGGGTACACTTGTCTTAGACGGACCCAACCCTTGTGTTGAGTCCCCAAAGTCAAATGCACGTGATGCAAACAAACGTTCCTACTAGGGATCCGACATGAGGCTATGTTATTCTAGGTTTAAATCCTAGGTGTGTTATTCTAGACCTGGCTTACCCGAGCGGACAACTCGAGCCGGGAGGGGGGGCGTACCGGGAATACAGAAGCTTCACTGGCCTTGCAACTTGTCCGATCCTCATTCTAAAATTAGGGGTATGACTTTAACAGAAAAGAACCCACGCGAAGCGTACGCTTCCCAAAAGATTTAGAAGACTCAGAGAGAATAAGGGTGTCGTAACAATTTTATATACAGTTCACGGCAATATCAAAGCAGTAAAAAGCGGCATTTAGCACATTAGGCTCAAACGCGTAAAAATCAGATAATAACCAAAAGCCAAGTATAACAGTTATTCTAAGCTCGAATTTCAAACCCTGAACCAGAGATTCTGGGTTCTTGTCCCCAGCAGAGTCGCCAGAGCTGTCACACCTCCTTTTTCCCGAGGGGATAGGGCAGTTTTTCTAATTAAAGTGACATTATTCGAAATGGGATTATTTGTTTAAGTCAGAGTCGCCACTTGGAATAATTTATGGTGTCCCAAGTCACCGGTTTATTTTAAATCCCAAATCGAGGAAATTTGACTCTATTTTTTTGTGGTCTGCCAAAACAGAAGACCGGGTAAGGAATTTTGTTAACCCGGGAGAAGGTGTGAGGCACTCTCGAGTTCCGTGGTTTTAGCACGGTCGCTCAACTATTAATGATTGGCCTAATTGTCTGATTTAATATATGCTTAAAACCTATTGTGCATTTTTAAAAAGTAATTCCTAAAGCCCAATCATTTCATGTGAATGTCCAACTCATCTTTCAATATATTAGTGTATGGCCCAATTAGGAAATAATTCATTTACCAATTAAGCTTTGAGACCATATTCTTAGCACTAACAATCATTCCAAAATAACGATACCGGTGAAGAAAAACTCACGTCTTAACACCAAAAGAATTAACCAAGGACTTCAAGGTATGCTAATTAACTAAAAACTAAAAATAGTACGCAATTAGACAAAAATATTGTTAAAAAATAACAAGTAAAATAGTAAACCAATCGTGAATCAATCTTTAAGCAAAACAGGAAAAAAAACATTCAAACTTATAGCAAACATAATATGAATTGGAATCCGAAAACTGGAGAACAAGAAATGGACCTTTCAATAGCTAAATATTCTTCGGTACAACATGAACAAAGCTCTGATGGACTTTTGTACGAACTAACCACAATCGAAAACGGTATCGAGAACCTCGACGGAGCTTCTAACCTCGACTGAAACTCTTTTGTTTTAGTGTTTGGGTAAGTTTCAGCTGGTGCTTCTTGGAGGAAGATGAGGTGTTAGGTGTTGGTGTTTTGCTAGAAATTTAGGCTGGATTTTCGAAAGAAAGACGAAGAAAGAATGACACAAGTAGAAAATCCATTATTTTAGAAGAAGAAAATAAATTTCTCTCAATTCCCTCCTCCCTCTTTTTTTTTCTCCTTTCTCTCCCCTTCCTTTTTTTCCTCACATTTATCTTCTATTTATACAAAATATTTCGGAATTTTCAGATTTGTTTTTTATTATTTATTTTATTATTTATTTTTTACTTAAAAAGCATTTCCACATCCCATTTTTCTTATTTTTAAAAAGAAATAATTCCCCACTTTTCTTTACTTTTAATTTTAAATTTCTCACTTTTTTTTTACTTTTCTTTTTTTATTTCCCACTTATTTTACTTTGTTTTTTTTTTTAATTTCCACTTACTTTTACTTTTATTAAAAACAATTAGATACCCTTACTTTTATTTTTTAATTCCAACTTTATTTCACTTTTCATTTGTTTTAAATTTCCACATTCTTTTACTTTTATCTTTTTAATTTTCCACTTTATTTTACCTTTTTTTATTAAAACATTTCTGCCTACTTTTACTTTTACTTTTTAATTTTATATATATATTTTTACTATTTATTTAATTCCCATCCGCAAATTTAAAAAAATAAAATAATAATAATTAATTTTTATTTATTTTTGGTTTTTTAATTCATTTTATTTAAAAATAAAGATAAAAATAAAAATAAAAATAATAATTGACCTTTTAAATTATTATTAATTTTTACCCTATATAAAAAAATTTAACAATGCTAAAAATATATATATTAAATTTCTGAAAATATTTACATAGTAGAAGGTGATAAAAATTCAAATATAATCAAAAATTAGGTACTTACATTGAACATAAGCTACATGATGTTCAACTTTTATCCCAACTGATAGACAATAATCATCGAAAGCTTGAGATGAGAATTCTCCAGCATTATCAAGGCGAATAGCCTTTATAGGATAATCTGGAAATTGTGCCCTTAATCGAATTATTTGAACTAATAGCTTTGCAAATGCTAGGTTGCGAGATGATAGTAGGCATGCATGAGACCATCTTGAAGATGCATCTATTATGACCATAAAATATCTAAACAGTTGTGATCACATAAAATGTCATCTTTAAATTTAATAATTAATTTTGTGTTCTAAGACCTCGAAAAGCACTACTTATTATTCTTCGACTTGTGTGCGCAGTCCGGAAAGTTTTCAAGTGAACAATGGATTAAAATGTGAATTAGAGGTTTAAAACTCAACTAAGTTGACTTTGGTCAACATTTTGAGCAAACGGACTCGGATCAGTATTTTAACAGTTTCGGTAGGTCCGTATTGTGAATTGGGATTTAGGCGTATGCCCGAAATCAAATTCTGAGGTCCTTAGCCCGAGATATGGAATTTTGATGAAAAGTTAAAAGTTTAAGTTTATATAGTGACCGAATGTCGAATTTTGTGCAAACGACCCCGAAATAGAATTTTGATGATTCCAACAGCTCTGTATGGTGATTTTGGACTTAGGAACGTGATCGAAATTTTATTTGGAAGTCCGTAGTGAAATTAGGCTTGAAACGGCTTAAATAGAAATTTAAAGTTTGGAAGTTTGACCGGGGAGTTGACATTTGGATATCGGGGTCGGAATCCAGTTTTAAAATTTTTCACAGCTCCGTTATGTCATTTATGACTTGGGTGCAAAATTTGAGGTCAATCGGACTTGATTTGATAGGTTTCGACATCGAATGTAGAAGTTGGAAATTCTAAGTTTCATTAAGATTAAATTGAAGCATGATTCGTGATTTTAGCGTTGTTTGATGTGATTTGAGGTTTCAAATAAGTTTGTATGATGTTTTAGGACTTGTTGGTGTATTGGGTTGAGGTCCCGAGGGCCTCGGGTGAGTTTCGGATGGTTAACGGATCAAAAATGAGACTTAGCTGCTGCAATATTTCTACTAGAAATGCTGTCAAAAATCTGACTGCCTGCCAAAATCGAGGTCCCTGACAAAATTGAGGTCCTTGACTAAATCAAGGTCCCTGGCAAATTGAGGTCCCTGACAATCGAGGTCCCTGACAAAATCGAGGTCCCTGACAAAATCGAGGTCCCTACAAATCGAGGTCCCTGACAAATCGAGGTCCCTGACAAAATCGAGCTCCCTAACAAAATCGAGATCCCTGCCAAAATCGAGGAACCTGACAAATCTGTAAGTTATAAAAATAGGGGACTTCATCCCATTTGCTTTTTTGACGAATTGAAGCTTGAGGAGAGGCGATTTTGATATATTTTCAAGGAAAAATATTTGGATAAGTGATTTTAACTCAGATTTGGTCAATATACACGAATACATCATTGTTTTCACCATTTAATTAGTGTTTTGAGATAGAAATTTGGGAAACTTTTAGAAATCTCATAGAAACGAATTTTTGAGATTTCGGTGTTGATCCGGAGTCCGACTTGAGTGCAACTGGTATGGTTGGACTCGTAATTGAATGAATTGTCAAATTTTATAAGTTTCGTCGGATTCCGAGACGTGGACCCCACGGGTAATTTTTTAGCTAATTTCGGATTTTATTGAAAAGTGTAATATTTTCTTATGAAATTGATTCCTATAAATTTTGTTGACTATATCGAATTAATTATGACTAGATATGAGTCAATCGGAGTCGAAAGAATCGAGGAAAAAGCATAATACTTGGTTAAATTGGAGCAAGTCGAGGTAAGTGACTTGTCTAACTTTGTGTGTGGGAAATTCCCCTAGGATTGATAATTGTAATGTGTGAAAAGTCGTGTACACGAGGTGATGAGTGTGTACACAGACTAAATATGAAAGATTATGTTTTAAATTGTGTAGATCATTGTTGCGCATTAATTAAATTATTTCATTTTGTTATATTCTTTATTATTGATTTAATGTTTATATTTTTAACTTTGCTTGACCTTTTCCTGCTAATTGTTTTATCTGTTTAGTTGGAACTTGGTTTCTTTTATTCTGTGCATTATTTGAAGGTTGATTTTCTTTAAATTAAATATTATTAATATGAAATATTTGACATTTTAAACTTGATATTGAAGTAACGTACTAAAGATTTTGAAATATTATTTTCTTGAATTATTTACTCCTGAATATTTTTGTAAGATTTTCGTACTTATTGTGATGGAGCAGTGAGCTCTTTATTGTGGAAAAATATTATTGTTGAATTATTTTGACATGAGCCGTGAGCTCTTTATTGTGGAAAAATATTATTGTTGAATTATTTTTGACATGAGCCGTGAGCTCTTTATTGTGAAAAAATATTATTGTTGAATTATTTTGACATGAGCCGTGAGATCTTTATCCGTGAGCTCTTTATTGTGAAAAAATATTATTGTTGAGTTATTTTGACATGAGTCGTGAGCTCTTTATTGTGGAACAATATTATTGATGAATTATTTTGGCAAGTTAAATTATTTGAGTACCTGAGGTGAAAATTATGATATATTATGATATTGATACGCATGCGGTGGTATAAGGTCTGGGTATTGAAACG
>AWOL01S0073491.1:28928-54022 GCA_000715115.1 Nicotiana otophora | reverse complement strand
TTTTAAAAATTTATAAAATATAATTTATAAATAATACAAATATTACTTGGGCAGTAAAATTATTAAAAATAATAGCTTAACATTATAAAAATATAAAATACTATTTTGGCACAAATAATATAATAAAATAAAATTATGCATAGAATATAGGCTATTATTGTAAAATTATGCAAATAGCTCAAAAATACAAATATAGTTATATGAAAATGAAGTAAAATATTATAAAACATATATGTGGGTGAAAATAATAAATTTGGACGATTAAGTCTTCACAAAATAATTTAAAGGGATAATTAATACATATTCAAGTAATTAAAATGCAAGACAATTAATTTTAAAGCTTTAAAAATTATAAAACTTATAGAAAATACTTGTATAACTATTGTAAATTAAGTAATGATGCAAAATAATGTTTTGAAAGTATATATACTATTTTAAAAATATGAGGGCAAAATTAGGTATCAACAACTACCTATCTTTACTCGGGAATGATGAAAGAGTTATCGGGTAAAGACAATGATGACCAATTTTGTCTGAAGTCAGTGAGGAGTGATATGTTTTGAAAAAGAAATGGGGGCTGAACCCTGATGCTTGAGTTGCCTATATATCCCTGGTATTACAGGAATCAGGTCGTGTGTAATTGTGGATCCAACGGCGAATGAAATCGATGGAGTTGTTATAAGAGTGGTCGTATGTTTCGAAAAAGGATCTTTTGGATGCGATATTGTCGTGAGTAACGGATGATTTCAGGTGGAGCTATGGATGTGAATTTGAACGTTATGGATATATAAGGCAAGTATTTGAGCGGTTATGGGACAAAAGGTAATCAATTACTGGTCGTTGGTTACGTTTGGTTGGTTACGTTTGAGATAGTCAAGGATGTGAACGTTGAAAATGGAAACTGGAGCGAGAATTGCTCCTGTTTGTAGAACGGTTACCTTCTGAGTTACCTTTAAAACATAAAACACGATGCACGCGAATATATATAGGTTATTGCAAAAATTTAAACATGGTGCAAATTCCCTTAAGACCATGAAGGTTGTCTTCGGACAATGAGGATGATGTCCTTCGACCATAACGTCCTGGGCCATGAAGAGTATGGTAAGGGATTCGCGGGACATGGAATGGTGTCTTCGGGTCATGAGGATGGTGCCTCTGGACTATGACGCCTTTGAATATTGATATGTAATTTCGAGAGATCCTTCGGCCATGACATGATGTCTTCGGGCTATGAGGATGATGCCCTCAGATTATGATGCCTTCGGACAATATGGCAATGTTTCAACCCATGAGATGCAAAGATGTAATGATAACGATCATTTGGTAGAGGGAACAGGTAATGCTTAGTCGTATGCGAGAACGAGACGAGACAAGGTTTAGTCTTGTATGAGATGAGGGCAGTGCTTAGCCTGATGCGAAGAGCGGAGACAATGTTTAGTCTCATGTAAGGAAAGGCAACTCCTAGCCTTATGTAATAATGGAGGGAATGCTTAGCCTCATGCAAGGAATGGAGACAGTGCTAAGTCTTATGCAAGGAAAGGCAATGCTTAGCCTTATGCAATGTGGAGATAGTGCTTAGCCTTATGCAAGGAATGAAGATAGTGCTTAGTCTCATGCAAAGAATGGAGACATTGCTTAGTCTCATGCAAGGAAAGGCAGTGCTTAGCCTTGTGCAATAATGGAGGCAATGCTTAGCCTCATGCAAGGAATGGAGACAGTGTTTAGTCTCATGCAAAGAAAGGAAATGCTTAGCCTTATGCAACATGGAGGCAATGCTTAGCCTCATGCGAAGAATAAAGACAGTGTTTAGTCTCATGCAAAGAAAGTCAGTGCTTAGCCTTATGCGATGATGAGGGCAATGCTTAGCCCAATAAAAGAAAAACAATGACTAACTGCAAGAGAGTAAAGCATTTCTTAGCTTGATGTATTTGAGTTTGGCGATTCTTGTTGGTGTGAAGATAGTGATCTTGTTGTATGTATGTGTTTGCGGATGTTCCTGTTATGTTCACTGTGACTACGTCCAAAGAATAAAATCGTGAGTTTTGGTGAGGGGAAAGGTTGGTTCGTGCTCTCGATTTCTTGCTTCACCTTTGCTCTTGTCTTGAGGTCCTGCTTGAGTCACCCTGGGTAACGTCTGGCTGCCATAGGAACAAAATATTTTCGAAAAACATGCATGCATTTGGCAAATTATTTGTAAAAATATAGTTGTTTGAAATATATGATAATGCACGAGATTAAATAATTTTGATGAATTGATGACTGTGACGTATGTTGAGATATTGCAACCTCCTTGACTCAGCATTTTGAGGATCCTCCTCAAAATTATGCCCCAAGATTAAAGGCATACTTCTGGCAATACATGCTTTGGTGGTTCCAAACATGATAAGATCGGGCAAACTTGAGACCTTGCCCCAGTTTCTGACCATAGGGGAAATAAAGATTTTATTTTGATGTGACCGAACCCACAGGGCTGCCTACGTATCCCTCTTAAACGGGAATCAGGTCAAGCGTAGTTCAGTATATCAAATAGAAAGTGCAAACACAATTTTAAATATAGTATCTCTTGACTGCGTACGAATTGATAGGTTTTGGCCAAATCTCTCCATCCATTTCTGCAAGTATAAGCGCTCCTTCTATTAATACCCAATGAACTATGTAAGGGACTTGCCAATTGGGTGAGCATTTTCCCTTTGCTTCATCCTGATGTAGGAAGATTCACTTTAGTACCAACTACCCCAGCATGAATTGCCTCGACCTGACCTTTTTGTTGAAAGCTCTTGTCATTCCATTCTGATAGAGTTGACCGTTACATACCGCGTTCATTCTTTTCCATCAATGAGAGCTAGTTGTTCATACCGGCTTCGTACCCATTTCGCATCACTAAGCTCGGCTTCTTGTATGATTCTTAAGGAAGGTATTTCCACTTCGGCTGGAATAACGGCTTCAGTACCGTAAACTAGCAGATAGGGAGTTGCCCCAGTTAATGTACGAACTATGGTGAAATGACCTAGAAAAGCAAATGGTAGCTTCTCGTGCCATTGTTTGTAATTGTTTACCATTTTTCTCAATATCTTCTTGATGTTTTTGTTGGCGGCTTCTACGACTCCGTTCATTTGCGGCATGTATGATGTAGAGTTCTGATGCTTGATCTTGAATGTTTCACACATGGATTTGATCAAGTCGTTGTAGAGATTGATGGCATTGTCAGTAATGATTGACTCCGGTACTCCAAATCGACAAACGATGCGGTCCTGAATAAAATCTGCCACAACTTTCTTAGTTACAACTTTATAAGATTCGGCTTCAACCCATTTTGTGAAGTAGTATATAGCCACCAGAATGAACCTATATCCGTTTGAATCAGCGGGTTCGATTGGCCCGATGGCATCCATACCCCATGTACAGAAGGGCCAGGGCANACCCATTTTGTGAAGTAGTATATAGCCACCAGAATGAACCTATATCCGTTTGAATCAGCGGGTTTTCGATTGGCCCGATGGCATCCATACCCCATGTACAGAAGGGCCAGGGCGAACTCGTTGTATTGAGTTCGTTGGGCGGTACTAGTATCATGTCAGCATGTATCTGCATTGGTGACACTTTTGAACATATTTGATGCAGTTTGTTTCCATAGTCATCCAGAAATAGCCTGCTCTTAATATCTTCTTGGCTAGAACGAAACCATTCATGAGGGGTCCGTAAGTTCCGGCATGTATTTTCTCGAGCAATCTAGACGCCTCATTGGTATTGACACATCGCAACAAACCCAAATCATGAGTCTTTCTACACAAAATTCCTCCATTTTGAAAGAAATGGTTGGCCAATTTTCGAAGCGTGCGCTTCTGAGTATGGGTAGCACTCTCTGGGTATTTTCATTTTTCCAAGTATTCCTTGATGTCGTGGAACCACGGATTTCCATCAATCTCTTCTTCAACATGAGCATAATAAGCTCACTGCTTATGAATTCCTATTGGGATAGGATCAATGAAATTTGTGTCTGGGTGTTGTATCATGGAAGACAAAATGGCTAATGCATCTGCAAACTCATTCTGAATCCTTGGAACATGTTTGAACTCTATCTTTGTGAACCTCTTAATCAGCTCTTGCACACAGTGCAAATATGGCAATATTTTGATGTTCTTTGTAGCCCATTCCCCTAGAACCTGGTGCACCAAGAGATCTGAATCTTCGATTACCAGTAGCTCCGAATGTTCATGTCAATGGCTAATCTGAGTCCCAGGATGCAGGCCTCATATTCCTCCATATTGTTGGTGCATGGAAACTTGAGATTTGCGGATACCGGATAGTGTTGAACGATTTCTAATACTAAGACAGCTCTGATACCTACTTCTTTGAAGTTTACTGCTCCGTCGAAGAACATCTTCCAACCATCGTACGCCTCAGTGATATCTTCTTATACGAACGACACCTCCTCGTCAGTAAAATACCTTTTTAATGGTTCGTATTCTCCATCTACGAGATTTTTGCCAAGTGATCTGCTAATGCTTGCCCTTTGACTGCCTTCTGAGTTACATAGACGATGTCGAACTCACTCATCCATATTTTCCACTTTGCTAACTTACTCGCAGGCATGAGTTTCTGAAAGATATATTTTAGCTGATCCATTGTTGATATGAGATATATAGTGTATGCACAGAAATAATGTCTCAACTTCTGAGCTATCCATGTCAAAGCATAATAGGTGCATTCCAACAAAGAGTACTGGGCTTCATAAGGCGTGAACTTCTTGCTCAAATAATATATCGCCTGCTCATTTCTTCCAGTTTCATCATGTTGTCCTAGAACACAACCAAAAGCCCCATCTAACACGGACAAATAAAGCACCAAAGGTCTTTCTGGTTCTGGTGGGACCAGCACGAGCGGTTTGGATAAATATTCTTTGATTTTGTCGAAGGTTTTTTGGCATTCTTCAGTCCAGCTTGTTGCAATATCTTTCCTCAGTATTCTGAAGATTATCTCACATATCACTGTTGATTGTGCTATAAAACGGCTGATATAATTAAGGCAACCTAGAAAACTCATCACACATTTCTTATTCTTTGGAGGCGGCAGGTCCTGGATATCTTTGATCTTTGATGGGTCTAACTCAATGCCCCGACGACTGACGATGAAACCTAAAAACTCTCCAGCAAGGACCTCGAAGGCATATTTTGCAGGATTTAACTTTAAATTGTATTTTCGAAGTCGATTGAAAAAATATTCCAGGTCGTCTATGTGATCCAAACTCCTTTTAGATTTGATGATAACATCATCCACATACACCTCTATTTCCTTGTGTATCATGTCATGAAAGATGGTTGTCATGGCCCTCATGTAGGTGGCCCCACCATTCTTCAAACCAAACTGCATCATCTTGTAACAATATATTCCCCATGGTTTGATAAAGGCGGTCTTTTCGGCGTCTTCTTCATCCATCCAAATCTGATGGTATCTTGCGAAGCAATCCACAAAGTATTGAAGTTCATGTTTGGCGCAGTTTTCAATTAGTATATGTATGTTGGGCAGCGAGAAATCATCCTTAGCACTTGCTCTGTTCAAATCTCGGTAATCGACACATACTCTAACTTTCCCATATTTCTTCAGAACTGGAACAATGTTGGCTAACCAGGTCGGGTTTCGACCACTCGGAGTACCGTAGCTTTGATTTGCCTGGTGACCTCCTCTTTTATCTTCAAACTCATATCTGGCTTGAACTTTCTGAGTTTCTGCTTCATTGGTGGACACATGGGATTGGTGGGTAGCTTGTGAGCTACTATGGATGTGCTTAAACTAGTCAAATCGGCGTAGGACCATGCAAAGATGTCCCCATACTCCTTTAGGAATCTGATATACTCTTCTTTCTTTGACGGTGATAGATGAATGCTTATATGCATTTCCTTGACTATTTCGAAATCCCCTAAGTTGGCAGCCTCAGTTTCCTCCAAATTAGACTTTGGTTTGTTTTCAAAGTTCTCTACTTCTCTGATGATTTCCTCAGGTATTATATCATCTTCCGGATCATCTGAATCACTGTCATTATGTTGCATTGTCTCATTACATGTCATAGCCGTAGGTTTATCAGGATATATAATAATTATGCTGAAAAGAATGTAGAAAGATGGTAATAAATATGAAAAGCATTAATGCATTAATAAAAACTTTAAAAATGTCAACAAGTACGACTCTATGGCTCGAGTAATTATTTCAAAACAAAACACTAAAAATATCTTAAATGCTCAAAACTATTTAAAAATAATTCATGCTAATTTGCCAGGCTACCCAGGAGCTCGACGAGCCCGGGATGGTGCAGCTGTCCAATTCTTGAGAATAACTCTTTCTTCCATGTTTTGAATGGTAAGGTCTTCCTCCTCCTCCTCCTCCTCCTCCTCCTCCTCCTCAATAGTTGCACTGTAGTCCATGTTTTCTTCTTCTAGAAATAGTTTCTCATGCCAGCCAAAACCTCATCCTCCTCAGATCTCCACATCATGTCAGCCTGATGGAACGTGTGGTGCAGAGATGGTACGAGTTGTTCCAGTGGATAATAAGGAGCACGCCACGGTGGTGTCCAATCCTGATATTCTTGCCATGTGTATTCATATCCGAGCCCAAACGTCGTGCCATGGTACTGTGGATGTACGGGTTTGGTGATCCCTAAAGCTTTTTGCCGAAACCCTTGCCTGGTTCGTAACCCGTCCACAACAATATGCTTTTTATCTTGTTGCTCCACCATCGGTCCTTTTTAATTGTGTTAACCCGTTCAATGTGATGATATGTTTCTCCGCCCAGCTTCCTTTTATTTTCGATGACTGGAATGGTCTGGTTGGTGTAGATAGGGTTGCTCCCATCTCCATGGATGATCACCTCCTGATGATTCCACTCAAACTTCACAGCCTGGTGCAGAGTTGAAGCCACTGCCCCGGCTGCATGTATCCATGGCCTTCGCAACAATAGATTGTAAGTAGCAGATATATCTAGCACTTACAACTTGACATCAAACCAAGTCGGACCTATCTGTAGATTGAAGTTGATTTCTCCGATAGTGGCTCTCTAAGATACGTTGAACTCTTTCACATTCATGCTTCCCATTCGTATCATGTGAAGGCCTTTACCCAATCTTTTTATAGTGGTAAGCGGACATATATTCAGACTCGAACCTCCATCTATCAAGACCATGGTGATGAACTTATCTTTGAATTGCACTGTGATGTGCAACGCCTTATTGTGACTCAAACCTTCTGGTGGTAACTCGTCTTCGTGGAAAGTGATTTCGTGGCCCTCCAATACATGTCCGAACATGTTAGCCATATTTCTATTAGTGATGCCGGCGGGTACATAATCTTCGCTCAACACCTTCATCAAAGTATTCATGTGCACATCTGAGTTTTGCAACAGTGATAAGATGGATGTCTGAGCGGTGGTTTTGTTCAAGTGGTCAACAACAGAATACTCTCATGCTTGTATCTTCCTCCAGAGATCATCAGTGCCAGTCTCGACAACAGGCAGCTTAGGTACAACTTCTTTGCTCGTTCCTCCCAGATTCTCTGGTGTGTAAACTGTGCCAGTTCTGGTCATACCTTGCGCGTCACCTGTTTCTTCCATTTTGGATTTTCCTTCCTTCTTGCTTCCGCAACAGAATCCCATGGGACGATATCAAACTGGTAAGATGGTGTGGGAGCTACTATCACAGTGAAGAGTGTAGCCACCTCAACTTCAAATGGCGCTTGGGTTTGAACCACAACTAGCGTGAGGGTGACCGAAGATGTTTTAGGAGTGTCTCCCTCTCGAATGAGTCCGATGGACCCTTCCTGATCCCATTCCTCATCAGTTTCTATCATGTTCACTCCCTCACCTCTGTGATCCAGGAGAGGGTTGTTGCGAACATTTGGTGTAGCTTCCTTTGCTTGTATAACCTTAGTGTCATTAGCGTCTGAATTTTGTCTTTCAACGTGCGGCATTCCTCAATGGTATAACCCTTCATGCCTGAATGATAAGCACATATTTTGTTGGGGTTGATCTATTGGGAAGGATTTTCCACAACAACAGTAGGAATAAGGGTGACGTAACCAGTGGCCTTCAGTCTCCCATACAGTTGGGCTATGGGTTCAGCAATTGGGGTGTATTGTCTAGGAAGTCTGCGGTCAAAATTTGGACGTGGCTTTGGGTAATATTTGCGGGCGGGTGGAGGTGAATGGTAATATGCAGGTTGAGTATTGTAGGTATGGTATNTTTCACTAAATCAATAATAATAATAAAGTCACTAATGGCATCAAGCCTTATTATATGGAAATCTAATCTAAGCTGGAAAGCGGTAAAGAACATTATATCCTATTTTACTGGGTCCCTGAAGAACCTTCTCATGCTTGGCTCTTTTGACCCCATCAATCAGGTTTCCCAGATCGCGCATATCTAACAACAAGTAAGTTTTTGCCAAATTTCCTCCTTCATCCAATGTACCTGCTCGTCTGTTAGATTGCTGAAGAAGCGCACCCAACTTACAGCATTTTCAGGTTGTGCAAACCTGTCCGGAATAAACGCCATTTTCTTAGGGTGATGGTTGTCTATGTAGTCATTCAGTGGCCTTCGCATAAGCTGTTAACGATACTTGCCCCTCTGAAAGTGTTCCAGTAGCCAGACTTGCAGCAATAAATTACAACCCTCAAAGTGTCTGAATCCCTGCTTGCACCGATCTAGAGCGCAGTACATCTCAGCTAAGATCATAGGGATGATAGTGTAAGTTTGTCGCTCGATGCCGTCCATTAAGGTCCTGGCGACCATGGCTAAGCGAGTATGAATCCTTCCTCTTTTAATTGGAAATATCAACAAACCCAAAAAGCAGACCACAAACACATAAACCCGGCGGTGCACCCATCCCAAGGAAGTAATGGCTAGTTCATCATGGTGAAGACGATACGACTTGCTATGCCCATAACGTTCGTAAAGAAACTCAAAAGGGATGCATGATTTCTTTAGATAGAGCAGTACATCATTCTTCTTAAAACCCAACATTTTCAGGAAACCACGGGGAGTACGATTCTATGGTACCAGTAATCCCAGACTATCCTATGGCAACTTGGTGAAACCTCCTATTTCCTCTAGGAGATGAGTCATTTCTATATTGCCAAATCGGAAAACGGCTTTTTTCTCGTCCCAGAACATGGCAGTAGCCTCAATCAACTCCCTATTTGGTCGAACGTTCATCAAAGATGGCATGTCATCACGTACTCTCCTCACACGATTTTTGTCACAAGGTGCAAGGTCTTTCCACCAGTCAAGTAGCAAAGGTGGGATGTTTTGGACCATACCGAACCTAGGGATTTCATGCTTTGTTTTCTGCAAACAAACAAAGGTTAGCCCTTTCCTCCTCCAGATTTGACTACTTATGCAATAATGATCAACATATTGGCACATTTTCTCCAAGTAATCCACATAATATGATAGTGTCCATTGGGATTATGGAAATCTCGTCGAACTTTGGACAAGGTTCATCTTAGCGGGTTATTACATTAACAATGCTTTAACCCGTACTAGGTTTAGCAAGATGCATGTATATTTCAAATTGGAGTAGGGTTTCTAGAAGGGTCTAGACTAGTACTCCCAAGTGGACAGCTTGAGAGGGAAAGGTACGAGACCGCCAACTACACCGATGATCAACTAGTCTACCACAAGTAAGCCTTTCTAATTTAAAAAGAGTGTTTTCAGGAAAGCGCGGACACTCATCAAGTGCCGCTATATTGATAATTGGTACAAGTGGAGTATGATGTAGAGCATGCTTTATGCAGAAATAATAATACATTGCCAAGTATTTTCATGATAAAAGTACGTAAAAGCAGTAAATAAAATAGTAAAGTGAACATGAAAAGAAGAAAAGAAAGAAGTCAGTTTAGTTCATGAAAATGTGCGAGAACGTAATGAAGCATGTAAGGAAAGAGGGATGGGAGAGTCATAATATAGCAGTCTTAGACAAGATGAAAAGAGATGGAGAGCGGTCATAGCAAACAAAAGAGGGTAAGGGAAGGGATGTGCATGTCATAGCAAATATAAACAAATAAAGGTGAATAAGGGAGGGGATGTGCATGTCATAGCAAGTTTTAAAACAAACAAAGGTGAATAAAGAAAGGGATGTGCATATAATAGCAGTTTTAAAACAAATAAAGAAAAATAAAAGAAAGCACTCCACATAAGTCAAGTTTATTATGGTAAAAGCCTAAGCATCCCCAGCAGAGTCGCCATGCTGTCGTGTCCCGTTTTCTTGCGAAAGCGGGATTCGACGTGTGACAACTCTTTTAAAAGAGGTATTACAAGAGAAGAGTCACACCTAATGATTTTGAGGTGTGTTAGGGCACCTATTTGCAAATAACTATGTTTGACTAGTCAACGCCACCAAAGATCGGGTAAGGGCTTAAATTGCCTCAAAGATAAGGTGTTAGGTACTCTTCGAGGTCCACAACTGTGGGTCCCGACCAAACTTTATACTACGTGGATTATATAGTTAAGCTAGGTGATCAAACAAATATAAAGGAAGTTCAGAAGTCGTAGAGTCTTGTTAAAACATATAAGAGTCGATACAAGTCTTAATAACTACGTAGGTACAAACCACATTGATCTATGTTAAGTATGGATAATATGCACGTAAACAAAAGGGGGTCCTAAGTTTTTTAGCCTAAAGGATCACCCCGTGCAACATAAATAATATTTCGCAACTCCCTTTAGGTAAGAGTTGCTCATATTATTCAGCGGACACAGACTATCATCTCCTGCTACCTGACTACTATGTTGAAGTTGTTTACTTAAGGGTGTTCTAATTCATTTCTAAGTAGTACCCTATGCGTGCACTACCCGTCCCATGCCTATGGTTCAAGAGGCTTTGGATTACTATTTAGTAGTTCTAAACTCAACTCAGGGTCTCAAAGTAATAAAACTAGGCGATAATCAAAAACAGATAGGACTGCATATAATTGCAATAAAAGGCTCAAATAACCTCCACACATATACAAGAAAGCACACAGACTGATTTCTAGTTTTAGGCAGTAGAACATTTCAAAATTAAGACTTAGAGTCCTTAAGTCCTATAGGCATGATCTCTATATGCTTCCAGCATTATACAGGTAGTGCTGCAGTTTCTGGACTAACGTATGGGCAGATTAGAGCATTACAAGTCCTATAGGCATGATTTCTAATTGTTTGCGTAATAAGGTAGTGAAAACAACCTCATAATTCTGAATTACTATTGCTGGTTTTATAGACATGCGTCTTAGGCAGGTGACAGTCCCTATAGGCATGATCTCTAATAGTCGCATAATTAGGCAGCGAAGTCGTTTGAAAACACAAGATTAGCAGCGTCAATCAACATCCTATGGGCAGGATTTCTAACAGTTGACAAATGGACTCGACTTTGTAATACTTTATCCCTATAGGCATGCTATCTAAGTGAAGCAGTACAAAAATAGCACGAAGTAGTTGATTAATTAGTTATGACCCTATAGTCATGGCATCTAGGTAAGTAAAGGTATTGCATTGTTGCATTCTACAGACATGTTATCTAAGAGTGTTGGATAGTAGACATGGAAACAAATGTAGCACATTTGACAAATGAAGTGAAGTGTGTGCGTGATTCCTATAGGCATGCTTTCTATTAGTGTACAACACATGAAACTAAATAGCATATATGGCATGTTGAACAAAATAGTAAATAGACCACGTAGACCCTATAGGCATGTTTTCTACCCTTTATGCAAGTATTAGAATGTACCCGATTCCCCAATTTCACTGATTTCCCCAACTGTCTAGTTTACAAATTATTACAGCCCAAAATAATGAATATGAGTATAAATATTACACACTGGACAATTGTTGGCCCAAGGGCAGGCCCAAATGAAAATAACCCAGCAATGTCTGGGCCTTCATCAGATCCATTCCCACTCGAACAGCAGACCCAGATCCAAACGCACCTCAAACAGGCTGGTGTGTCATTTGCACAGCCCAGGGCTACGCATGAGTTTATGCCACACCCGATGATTATAGACAAACCACTTAGCCATATGAGCTAACGAACCACACATAGCAATCAATCGAACCATCTTAAGGTAATACCTCATAGAGACAGGATTACATGACATTCAGCAGGATTCAAGTGAAAGCATATTGGCACTTGCATATTTTAGGAGATAGGGTGACAAGATTGATCAAACAAGGGATTAAACATGAAACTAGGAGAACCAATAGAACTTAGTCTCCACATGACATGAAAAACTAACAACATAACTTCATAACAAGTGAAAGAGTATAACATGCACAATATTAGCAGAGTTGGAGAGGCATATCACTTAGGTTGGCATGGTAAGCACATATACACACTTAGTTTTTTAGAACAACGAGTTTATAGTGAAGCATAAGCCAAAATTAGCCTAAAAGAGATTCAAAACTAGGAGTCTAAGGCATGAAGGTCTAATAAAGTCATAGTCAGAGAATGGCAATTAGACATAGTAAACAAACAAGTAGGCATGGTCTACGACAACCAACAGGAAGCCTAGCATGCTGAGTATAACACAAAGATTCCAAAGTCTAAAGAATTCATGATGAATATGAAGGTCAGGTGACACTTGAGAGGGTCAGAATTCATAATAGGCAAAGACTAGATTGTCACATAAAGGCTAGATGTTGCATTTCATCTTATAAGCTATAAGCAGTATCAAGCAATAAAGGATTGGACCAAACATGGTACACGTATTAAGCTCACAATTGGTTGTCACCACAATTAGGAATTGGTCACATTTAAAGTATCGGACACATGAGTTGGTTATCATGATAGTATGAAAAAGGCAAGAAGCCAAACTCAGAATAAGCAACAGGTAAACATGATGGTCATTCAGGTTGGACATAATTAAGGCTAGCATATTAGGCTAAGTATTTAGGCATGACTTGCAGAGAAATAGCAAAATAGGCATAAGGGACTCAATATAAAGAAAGCAATTTTGAGCAAGAATATAGTCTCATAAAGGGATTTCAGTGTGAGAAATTAAACAAAGTTCAACAACCATCAATTAGGTTTTAATTACGAATCAGGCAGACATCAGGAATCAACTTAACTATACACATATGAGTTAACATCAAGACTTGCACATAATTGGAGCTAATGGAACTATAGAGTAATGCTAAAATAAATAGAATCGTATATGAAATGACATAATATCGAAAATAACTCAGAGAAATCCTGACAACACTAATGCACATAGCTTAAGCACAAATAAAAAGGAGTAGAATTATGAGGTTACAGGACACTAACCAGTTACAAACAAACGAATAAAGAACGAGAAACCCAGAATCTCAGCAATAGCAACAATTTGCAGTAGAGTGATGAAAAACCGCAAACCTCCAGTGCTTCAGAGTTTACAAGAGCCTCGAAACGGACCCCAAGCAGTGCTTGCACTGGAGGAAGGTTAACAAAATACGGTAGCCTTGGCTTTCAGCCGGCCAAAAGATTGAGCCTCAGAATAGTGTAAGACAAGACAGAATAAGAGAGATAGTAGTAGTTTTTAGCGACTAGCGTCTGTTCAAAGGGGAAATTGGGGAGGGGTTTATATAGCATCAAAATTAAGTACCCAAACAAGGAAAGACAGTCGATTAAACACAAATAAGGAAACTATATCATGCAAAATAGATTAGAATCAATTTAAGAAGAAATAGGCAAACCCTAATTTAAAACGAAGAACAAAAATAGTTAAAATCTCACTAAATCAGACCCATAAAGTCTGGTGGTGAGTGTATATAGACGAAATATCGTCTAAGTCTCAAAGATTGAGGATGATTGTTCATAGCTCAGGGCATAGTATTTGTCAAGAATAGGCGAGTACTAAGTAACATCAAGAGCGTGTGACTAGTATCAGGGTAGTGTAAATAAGGTAAGCAGATCGTAGGACGCCATAGTATAACCGGATTCAAAGAGATTTCTGGGGGATGAGATAGCTAGGGTTCGTAGAATATGAGAGTGTGTGAGGGCGGCTGGGAAACAAAATGGGTCTCTATGGTTTGGGGTGGGAATATAAGGAAAGTGAGGGTTTTATTTCGGGTCGTTGATCATTTGAGATCAACGGCCAAGATCAAAAGGAAGGTGGGGTGGGTTGAATAAACGGGTCGCATCCGGGTTTTAAAAGGGGTCGTTTGATTGGGCTGCTGAAGAGAAAAATGAATGGGCTAAGTGTTTGGGCCTGTAATTTGGTCCGAAATTAGCCTTATATTGGGCTGTAAATTAAATATGCAAAATTTATTTAAAATACTTTATAAATAATAAAAATATTACTTGTGCAGTAAAATGATTGAAAATAACATCTTAACATTATAAAAATATTAAATGCTATTTTGGCACAAATAATGTAATAAAATGTAATTATGCATAGAATATAGGCTATTATTGCAAAATTATGCAAATAGCTCAAAAATACAAATATAATTATATCAAAATAAATTAAAATATTATAAAACATATATGTGGGTGCAAATAATAAATTTGGATGATTAAGTAGTCATAAAATAATTTGAAGGGGTAATTAATGCATATTCAAGTAATTAAAATGTAAGAAAATTAATTTTAAAACTTCAAAAAACTATAAATATTATAGAAAATACTTGTATAACTCTTGCAAATTAAGTAATGATGCAAAATGATATTTGGAAAGTATATATATTATTTTAAAAATATGAGGGTAAAATTGGGTATCAAGAGGCATCTGACTCATCGAAGATGTTACTTTCTTCGAGTCCGTCATACCATTCATGGGTGATCGACCTTTTGAGCTTGTGGGTGGTGGTGAATGTGACATCGTTGACGGTGGCATCATCGTTACCACCAATAATCATATTGATGGTATGAGGTGGCGAATGTGGCTTCGGCGTCCCCTGACATTCTCGACCCCTTGTTAAGGTGTTCCTGCCTTTGTCACTGAGAAGTTCTTTGAAGTGCCCTTGCTATAGTAGCTTTTCCACCTCTAGCCATAAGGCGATGCAATCTTCTATTTTGTGTCCGCGTTCTTGGTGGAATTCGCATAGGGCATCGGATTTTCTGGTGTTGGGGTCGGATCTCATCTTTGGCGGCCACTTTACCTTCGTTTCGAGCTTCTCGAGGGCGTAGACCACTTCTGTAGGTGAAACATAAAAGTTGTGAGCAGATAACAAGGGAGGCATACCTCTATCGTTCTTGTGGGTCCCTGATCTCGGCCTGGACATGGTGTCATCATAGTGGAAGGGGGAGCGGATGTCCTGACATAGGGCTGATGTCGCTCCTTGTTTGGCCACGAGACTGGGTGATCTCTCCTCATATTGCCTCTTTATTTTTTTTCTAGGCTCGGATTATACCGAGATGAGCCGACGAGTTGGTCCGTTGAGGTCGTCGTCATCTCCTACCTATATGGCTGCTCTATGAACCTACCGGTGTCCCTTTTCGGCAGTAATTCGGGGGTGTCAGGTATCTTGTCTACTCTTTCCTGGTGTTCTTTCATTTGGTATTTGAGCGCCTTATTTTCGTTTTTTATTTCTTCCATTCTTTTCAGAAAAGCAGCGAAGACGTTGTCACCTGCACTGTCAGTAACATAATGAGTTTTACCTGAAGTCGAAGGGTTTGGTTGGTCGCCATGTTCGTCCCCTCGCGGTACCACGTGGACTCTTGTGGTTTTTGTAGCCGTGCATGGAGTTGAGTACGCTTACTAGGGTATCAGTTAGCCATACTTCGAGGAGCTTTTTCATAGAAGGTGGCGTCCCTTCTCCCGTGGACGTGGAGGCTCCTTTCCTATTTGGTTTTGTTGTGCTGCAGAAAGGGGGAGGCGATCTCTCTCGCCTGGGGGAGGCAGTGAGCATCACTTCTTCGCCTTGTGTTTCGTAGCCTTCGTTGATGGCGTTCATGAGGTTAAGGGGAACATTATTTGTTGCCCTAGTTCTGTTTCTCTAGTTACCTGCCATGAAAATTTTTGCACGCACAAAGAGGGTAGATAAACCTTGTGGTTTGTTAGATTAACAAGTCATGTGAGTTGTAGATCTAATGAAAACTAAAAGATTAGCTAAGGAAATCTCCACAGACGGCACCAAACTGTTTGACCCAAAATTTTGATCTAGGTTTAAACAATTAGGTTTTCTTAACAAAATAGGGTTAATCTTAGCCAATAATAATATCCACTAGATTTTTTAACTAGTGTCGTGGCAAAATGTCACAAAGTATGTGAGAAATAATGATGGACATATAATAATGAACAACATGTAATGGCACAAATACAAAGTGAACAACAATAGACAGCAATAAATGGTATATAATGGTATTTATGTAAATAAATATAACAGAGATGACCAAAAAGGGATGAAATCGTGCAATATTCTTTCTGATAATGATAAATGATTGATGTGCCTTTGAATATTCGGGTTCTCCTTGGATCGTTGGAGAAAAACTAGATAGGGATCTCAAGAAAAAGGTATCTTTTGTATGTATGTAATAAAGGAAGAATCTTTAGAGAATGTAAAAGTGTTATTCTTTTACAAATAAATGTCTTTTTCTATTTATAAGGGTATATGTGCCACAAAACCTTAATAGTACAGATCTCGAGAATATTCACTGGAATATTCTCTTTAAAGTCTTATCCCTAAAACTAGCCATTATTGATCCGTTAAGAAGGGTACTCGTCCTTGACCCCGATCTTTGTTGACTCCCCGACCTAGCCCTTTATCTTTTGTCAGATCACGTTGACCTTGAATCTGTCTTTTGTTAAAATCATACGGATGACACGTGGCAGCCCTCGAAGGTTTTCTTAGTGCTGACGTAGTCTAATATAATTAGAATAATTTTTGGCCTATACAATTAGATCATTCAAAGACCAACTGCAAGTTATAAGTAATTACTACAATTAACATTAATGACGAACGATAACTTGAAACTGTATATGCATGCGTTCACTAAACAGAATCTAAATAGAACCTATTCAGTATATATCAACAAAGGAAGATATATTTGTTTGAATTCGACTAGAAAGAATCTAGTGGTATTTGTTTGAATTCCGTATAGAAGTCGCCAGATGCTCAAGTGCGTCGATCATATTTTAGAATCTTTTCCGTACGTCTTTCTTCCAAAAATAAGAAAGTATATAATGTCTTAATTTGTACAATAATTTGCAGATAAATATATATATATATATATATATAATGCCACCGACAATGTATTAGAAAGTAGATCAATTATTATTTGCACATCTTTTGCGTTATCATAATGAATTTTGATTCTTATTTGCCACTTTAATCTCCACAATATGGATATTGAGTGATTATATTTTTTCTTCTTTTTTCTTGGAATAGTTTGCTTATAAAACTTATCTGCTATAGTAAAAAGGCACTAAGGAAAGTAATTTAATCAAGCTGCTCGCCTAGAAGATTCTTGATTAATATTATTTGCTTTGTAGAAAGTAGAAGAAAAGAATTTGTCAACCCCTTAATGGAGTAATTGATTTTTGCTGTGATAGTTTTTGGACATATTCGAGGAATTTCATATTTTATTGGCCTGTAAGGCCGTAATGTCATAATTAAATTCGTGACTTTGCCATGGTACATAGTAACTCATTTTACCTGATTTGAGATTTTTTCATGTTTTGTTTTTTATTGTACACTTCGTGCACACGGAAACTTGTTGATTGTACGTATAAACTTTTGCCTACTCATATCACTGAATTTGCCTTATGTACTGGATTATTGTCGTGCCATTTCTGAGTACATGAACATCAAACAAAATGAGATAAACGAAAGAAGGAATTAATGGAAGGAGGCAGATTGCTTTATTATTTAAGCTTTATGTTTAGTTTTTCTAGGCTTATGCCACTTCCACACGAGGAGAATTAATAGTGATTTGTTTGGTTGACCATTTTAATGTCATTAATCAATAACAAATGGAGTAAATAAATAAACAGCATACTCATTTGTAATAATTTTATTCAAATTTTAAAACAATATTGTGTACATGTAGATAACATGCATGATATCAAAGGGCAGGTAAAAGTTTTGCAGCAATAATCTGTTTCCAGCGAAGTAGCCTAATTCCAAATCCGATTCCCTAATTCATGTCCGTATCATTTGTATTATTAATATTTAATTTAATTAACTAATCTTTTTTATTAGATGAATCGTACGCCAGATCCTCTTCGTGGTACTGTCTACGTACGTACATAGAGTTCATTTGACACCCATTATTAAACTAATGGCATGGGGGTAAGAGTCATTTTGTAACTTAATAAAAAAGCGAGGCTTATTTTAATGGTTTTTAGGTTAATAAAGTAATGATTAAGAAAGCATTGTAACCTAAACCCCACACACATAATAACAGATGGACAAGCCATGTGGGTTGGGATGAATACGGTAAAAGTACGGCCTGGTGATTTTGTCTGGTTATGCAACAGCCACAGCCACAGGTAAGAATATTTCTTTGTCCTTTCTAATGAAGATTTATAAATCCCTTAAATCTTGATTAATTAGGATTATATCATAGGGTTAAGTGATTACATTACATAGTCCCGACTATACAATTAAATGAAATATATGGGTGGTTGGGACTAGAATAGGGGTAGTCTTTTCTTCACGTATATAGTTTCAAGTTTTGAATGTTGGGGGCAACATGGCTTAAGAAGTTAAGATGATAGAATGTCACGTGCATTTATCACCATGTTCTTTCGGTATGGCCATCCATCTTTTTCTTCTTAAATCCTCATGCACATGAATTGATGCATTAGAGTTAGGGAGTTCGATATGAGTGTGATTTCTTTTTAAGAGTTTGTGACAACAAACCATAATAACATAACTCGTTTAATTTAACAAGTGAGGTCTGGAGAGGACGGTGTATATGTAGATCTTACCCTTAGTGATGGAGCTAAGATTTTCATAAGAGGAGTCAAAATATAAAGAAATAAATTCACCAAGAAATCAAGAGGTGTCAATACATAGTATATATACATATTTTATAAAAAATTACCGAACTACATAATGTAATTTTCAGGCAAAAGGGTGTCGGTTGACACCCCTTAAGTGCATGTGGCTCCGCCACTGCTTATCCTTACCTTAAGAAGGGAAAGAGATTGTTTCCGATAAACCCTCAGCTCAAAGACAGATAAATAGTAACAATAACAATAATAAGAAACCGAAGCAAAAGAAACAACAGATAGTAATAAAATTTTAAGAGTAAAAAATACAAGACTAACACTTATACTACTAGTATGGAGAAGAAAAACGTTTGACTACTTATTAACCATCTATCCTAAATTCTCGACCTTCGTACATTTCTATCAAGGGTCATATGCTCGGTAAGTTTGGTTGAATTATGTTTTTCCTTCTTCAGTTTAAACTTTTGCAGTTTGGTTTTTCAACTTTTAAGTTTTAGGCTTTCTTTTAGTTTCACTCTAATATTTTAAGTTCTCCTCCCTTATTATAATTACTAATACTTCATAGACCTCAAATTTGACATCTTTATTTTGCACATCCGCTAAATAATTCAAAGTTGTCTATAATTAGTTGCTAACGTGTATTAATTATATTCTAAACCACCAAGCTATATATTCCTGCTTACCAGAATTCTATGAATAAGGACATATATATAGTGAAATATTCTTAAGAAGTGATTCGAAATAATTGAGGCGTATATTTCTTTGAAATCTTGTTAGGACGTCCTAAAAAGAATTAGGTAGACAATAATGACTTTAACATAGGTTTTGGCTTAACAAGTTGGTTCGATACAAATAACATTTGGCAAATTAGTAAGCTAAGAAGATGATTACTTGGTTGTAAAATATTAAAATAATGTTGTAGTCGTTGTCACGTAGCTCAAATGTGAATATTGAAGCAACATGGCTGACGAAGCACATCACATGTGTGTTTGTTACAACAACAACAACAACAACCCAGTATAATCCCACTAGTGGGGTCTGGGGAGGGTAGTGTGTACGCAGACCTTACCCCTACCCTGGGGTAGAGAGGCTGTTTCCAAATGACCCTCGGCATCCTTCCCTCCAAGAACTCCCCACCTTGCTCTTGGGGTGACTCGAACTCACAACCTCTTGGTTGGAAGTGGAGGGTGCTTACCATCAGAGCAACCCACCTTGTCGTGTTTGTTACAACAGGTTCTTAATTATGCAGTAGTCCTAATTTTCAGATGTTTATTTATAATAACATCACTCCAAATCCTTTGGATTTAATTAGATCAAACTGCATCTTTTTAACGTTAGATATTAAAATTATATTAGTATATCTTTTAGTCCAAATGTAACAAAAATATTAATTTATGAACATACGTCCGTTAGGATTTGGTTAGTCCTCCTTAATGAAGTCCCACTCCCCCTTTTACCCTATCACAGGAAAGTGGAAACTATGTCATAAAATATATAATGGTCTGAGCATGACGTTAGAGCTGATTTAATAACACTTAACCATCAGATTATATAGAAATCAATGAGTGAGTTTTGTGTTAAGAGCCATCTCCATTGAATAGTAGCTTAGTTATCTTTAGCCAACTCTGCCGGCTAGCATACCGATCCATTCTCGAACTCGGGCCCAATTCAAGCACCTCAATCTTTTTTTCACTTAATTATGAATAATTTATTAATTTATACTTAACATATGTTAAAACATTCTAAGAACACTCCAATATTATAATACAACACTTACAATTCCTAGTAAAGATTTACGATCAAAGGATTTTTTTTATTTTTTTTAAAGAACTGAACAATACAGGAAACATGTGTTTTTTTATTGTAGAACATAGGTCCCCTGATTTAAATTTACACACCCATAAAATAATACGTTTTAAACGATTAACATTAGCTCCTTAAGTTACATTTAACAGAGAGTTTTACAACACGTAATTTTTTATTTTTTTTATTTTATTTTGGCAACTAACAATTTTTGTATTATTCACCAGTGTAACTATACAAAACCATAGCAAAGCTTATACAAATAGCCATATTAATAAGACAAGACAAAAACCTACACTACAAGTTGACAGGCTGATAAGATTAGAATCTGTTTTATGACAAGTAATTTATGACAAGCTACCAGCAATTATAAGCATCAGTAAATTCATTGACTGAGTTCTTTTTGAGAAGGAAAAAAAAATCATTAACTGAGTTGTTGAATCGAGTTTAATGAAATAATGAGTTATCTCTTCACCTTTCGACAACAAATCAGAATTCTCGCAGAAAAAAAACAAATATACGAGATTAAACTAACCAGCACATGTAATTTGATTAAGGTCTACATATGAGGGATATATCTATCATCCATTACAGGCTATAACATTTGGATGCACATATACATATGTATAGAGAAAGCATGTCTAAGCAGCCAAAACTATTTAGTGAATACATTAAAAAGAAAGTCTACACGTCTTCAATGTAACATTTACGCAATCAAATACCCTGACTGAAAATGGAACCTACAGGCTACAACAACATTGGCCAACAAATACAAGTTGACGTTACTGTATTTGGAGATTTCTCTGGTTAACTGACCTAGGTGATACAGCTTTGAACTTCCAAAGAGAGCTAGGGGGAAACCTTTTTGCCATATCTCCAAACAAAAATCTGCAAAAGAATCAGTGACAAATCCTGCAGATGTTTCTTGTAAACCCAAATGCAGCTTCGGACGACTCAACTGGAGATTCGTTGCAAGCTCCAAAATTGAGCTCCCACGACACAACCTGGTCAAAGAATACTTGAACTAGAGTTTTAGGCCCTGGGGGAACAAATACAAGTCTTCAAAGTGAGCACAGGAAGGAGAGAAGAGTGATGATAAAGCACACATGGCATCAGCTGTGGAGAAATACAATTTACTAAGAAGTTCTAGCCTTTGTGACTTATGGTTTGACAACCCACCACATTAACCCCGGGGGTGGGTGGGGTGTGGAGGGAGCTCGTGTCCTTGGAATTTCTAGCAAGAGAATGCATTACAAATATAGATAGGTATTGAGACTGATGTCAAAGGCGAAAGAACAGAATGGGATGTCAAGATCTGGGTACTCATAATATTTCGCCAAGTACAAGCATTGGCTAATCTGAGCTATGCAACATATAAATTGTTTTGACAGAGACATAATATCCCATTAGTAAGCAAAGACTAAGAATCCAGTTAGTTTTATATTCCTTTAATTAATATTACTGGATCTACTTATCCAAAAAGGAAAGGAGCAAAATTACTGAATCCTTATGGGTTTCTGCGCAAAAGCTGTTCCAGAGATTGGAACACAGTCCTAAATTAGTAAGCATTCAGCGATTAATCCAAACAAAATCAATACGCGGGCTACATTATTCCAAGGAGATAAGGTCACGCCATGTTCTGATATCAAATCAACAATAACTATTACTACGACGTAACAACTGCTGCTATTGCGGTTTATGTCCTGATATCAAATCAACATTAACTACTACAACTACGTAACAACTACTCCTGCTACTACTATTAAGTATGAATCACAGACTAGTTGGGTCAGCTATATGGGTCCTCTAAATACATTATGTTCCATTTACACCATTCCACACCAAATAATTCATCTTTTTAAGACAAAATTAAGGATTCTCAAACATTAAAAGTCCTTTCTATATTCTGCTGACCTACAAATCCTCCAAACAAACTAAAAACACTCCTTGCAACCATCGAACCTAATATAACAGAAGCAACACGACCAAGTCTTAATCACAATTAGTTGACATCACTCTTATGTGTCTTTTAAGTTTAATCGTGTTATGTTCTTAGTTATAGATTCCAAGAGATTGTAGGTTTTCTAAAACACTTCTCTCCATGTTATTTTAGGTCTAACGTGTCCTCTTTTAACACTTCCTATCATTATCGTGTCACATGACCAGATTATCCCAATTGACCATCCATTTTATCCTCTATGTGCTACTTATAATACAATATGACGTGATCATTTCCACTACTTTATCCTGATACAAACCAAAAGGGCAAAATCTCCAATGTAATCAAAATAAAATAAATACAAGTATATAACGTAGTAGTATAAAATAAAGCTACAAGACTATTGCTATTGAGATACGGCAAGAATAGACAGAGGTATAAGTATTTTATTCACTTCAAGTGTGGCTTTCATAAGGCTAAGAACACCCTATTTATAGTACGTATAGGTACACCCAAAATTACAAGAATTAACTTGATTAAGTTCAAGTTTGAGGAGATTATGGAAATAAACTTAAAGATTTGTGCTAATAACGTACTATGAAATATAGCTACAATTATTATTAATTATAAAATAAAGCCACAAGACTACTGCTATTGAGACATATCAAGAATAGATAGATGTAGAAGTATTACTTACTTCAAGTGTGCCTTCCACAAGGCTAAAACACCCTATCTATAAAGTGCAAAGTCTACCCCAAAGTTACAAGAATTAACAAGATCATTTAATAGGTACATGTAAACAAAAGTTTCATAGAATGGACAGTGTATTTGTAACACTTACTATCTCCAGTCGTACAATAAGCCTTGTTCTTTATCTGCATAAGAATTATCAACAAATGACTTAGCATACAACTTCGACTACTACCCAATTATGGTATTTAAAATCACAATGACAGAAGGTTAGAGAAGAAAAGAGCATCGTGATTACCTACTATAGTCACAATAGTCTTCCAAATAGAACCCCACCAAAGACAAAAGCACCAAACCATTTGTTGGACACAAATCTACATACAAAGTACAATAGATTCAAAAAGTAAGAATCTAAAAGACCAAACATTATCAGTAACATGAATCAATTCATAGATACATTGAACTGATTTGGGTGCTATAATACTGTATTTCTAAGGATGAATTGCTTTTGATACTTTCATGTCCAAGGAAGCAGACAAATAGAAGTAATCCAGTTGACCAATGACCATATATTCACAGTAACTAAAATGTAAGCATGTCTCTAATTACTATTCTATACACACTTTCTGTTGCAATCTGCACGAGATGATAGGTCAACGGTCCAAATTTGCCAAGCCAACTGGCCAGAAGCAGCTGTCAGAAATGCATAGTATGGCCATCCTGTTAAAAAAAAAAGAGAAAAATAAATTAAAATAAAACAAAATATGGGAAATAAGTAACAAGGAAAATGTTTGTCACAAACTGATTGGAGCTAAATAAATTAGAGAAGGAGAACACATACCAATATCGGCATTAACTCCGGAAAGAGCAAGACTGCTGATGCATGCTAATCCAAAACCACTGATCCATTCTTTTGTGGAATCCCCAAATCTCAAGGCTGTAGACTTGACACCCACTTTGAGATCGTCTTCTTTATCCTGAATGAACATTCACCAACATATTGACAAGAGCTGGTTTCACATAAATTGGAAAACTTCTAAGTGACTAGTTTAATGGGGAACACGAATCTTAGATTGGTGCATCTGCTATATAAATAAACATGCACATATATGCCAGATGCTATGAGGGCTTCAATTGTAGCAGAAGGCAATTATGATACTACGAACCTGAAAGTCTAAAAAGCCTAATTAACGTGGGTCCTTTTTTTCATTTAGATATTTCTGGAAGCCAATTTTTTTATTGGCAAAGGCCAGTTTTCATGTCAATATTACCTAATACGTAGAGCAGGCATAAGATCGTCCAGCAAATATAAAATGTAATCTGATACCAATAGCCTTTTTCTCAGATAACAACATTATAGGAGTACTTAAAGAAGATTCAAACTAGGATGCAGCAGCTCCCTCAATTCCTATTTATCAGCACTTTTACCATTTGAAATGCCATAAAATGTTTGATACCATCCTGTTAGTAACATTATTTTTCAATTAAGCAACAATTTTATTGATTTGGGAAAAACAAACTCCCATATATATGTAGTATACCAAAAGTAGTATATCAAAAAAGAATATGATTTCTGCAAAAGACACCCAATCTCCCTTAGTAATATTATTCTATACCACATTAACACTTTTAAATTAATTTAACTATTCATAATCCACACTTTGTCGATATATTTGTCCATCATACTACCTTTTTAAGTGTTACTTCAAATTCCTTGCAGGCTTCCACTATCAGTATAAATTATAATACACATGTCAAGTAATATCTTA